>ML811161.1:206083-221216 GCA_009831015.1 Picea engelmannii | reverse complement strand
TTGGTTTATTCTTCCCGTGTTTGCCTGAGAAAAGGGGTTGAGATTTTGGGTAGAAGGTTAAAAGTTAAATCTTAAGGGTCATGATCTGCGTATAAGTTTAGAGCCCTAGCTTATTAGTCCGTAGGGTAGAATACCCAACAACATATAGCTCAACAACTTGTGAAATCTCTCTTCTTTTGTTCTAATGATACAACAACAACTTTTATGATACAAAGGCAAGGGTGTCTATATCCGTTCTCCCTCCTATGCTCTAACTGTCTAATCTATGAATTCAAATCTACCTACTTTCATTAACTGGGCTTAAATTCCTTTTACATTGACAGATGAGAGCAAATCACTCAAGATCTATTTACAACATGCAAGTACGTTTCCCTTAACTACTACATTAACATCTGTTCATTAATTTTTCAAAAACATTTCAAAATATGAAAAATGTGTGTTGTGCTCCTCCAACTGTCTTCCGCCTTCATGCTCGCTTGATGGGGGAGCTTGATCAAAGGTGATGACCGGTCAAAGAGGCACCAAGATCAACAACTGGTATTAACTAAGTTAGGGATCCGATAAGCAACATGAAAGTATTTTGAAGTCTACATTTCAGAATCAAGGTATGAAGAATATCCTGATGCAGATAGAGTGATGGAAAATGAAGATTCTTTTGAAATGATCCTGATCGAGGCTAGGAAGATGAAGCATGGAAGTTTCCTATTGGAATTCAGAATAGGACCATCATAGTCCAAAGGTTGAAGGAAATGTGACAGATCAATGTTCATCAATGATTCATATTATTCGAAGCCAATTAGATCAACGACTTAGAAAAAGACACATGGATGACTACTAGAGTGACACATTGCAGCTGACAAATCCCGGACATGGTAGAAAGGAATGAGGTATGGATAGATGGAAGTCAGATTGACGAGTAAGAAGGTGAAATGTGGCATCCACTTGTAAGTCCCGTGGAAAAGGCTTGGCATAGTGAAAGAGAGGATGGTGAAAGTGACTGTAGATATTGTAATATCGATGGTGGAGAAAGAAATAGGCTTTCAGAGTTCGAGAAGGAAAATGAAGACTGTTAGAGCAAGTGTTTTGGAGTGCAGTAGTTCGTGGGATTCCAACAAGGGAACTTTGATACAAAGGAAAGAAGGATAAATCTAAACCATTCGATTAAGAGAAATCAATGATGAGGATTGAATGTTGGAACAGTTTGAGGCACATTATGGATCATCCATTCAATCACAATCAATGGTGGATTTATTAAGGGAGAAAATTTCTGATGGTCTACATAGAATTAGCCTTGAGAACGTGAGAGGTTGGTCATGACACTTGGTCGTATGATGAAAGGAGTATAAACGAGGGGGCTAATGATAAATTTTAAACCACATTTTTAGCACTTGTTCTTATGAGTTTTGAGTGCTAATAAATGGTGTGAAAATAGAGTGCAACAGAACTCTATTCAGAGGAAATTTGGGCTCGCGCAAAGGTTAGAGAGTGGTTCTACTTCATAATTGCAACAAAATTAGAAAGAAGAATTATGCATACCTATGGGATAACGAACTGGTGGGTTATCAATGGGTATGATGTTTTCCATGTTGGTAGGTGTCCTAGGTTTGTAGTATGTAAGATAATCTAAGGAAATTTTCGTTCCCTCATGGGGAAACATCATAGTGTGGAATGTTGAGGAAACTGCCTTCATGACATACATATAACTACACCCAAGGAGAATGTCATAGTTATGCATGGAATCTACAACCTCTATGTCAATTAGGACCATCTTTCTTTCTAGTTTTATGAGGACATTATGAAATATCCCTTTGGTCTAAGAAGGATGACCATTATAGGCCTAAAGGGTAGTTGTGGATGTGACTAGTTTGGGGAGCCTAGTTTTTTCCATACCATGGTGGAGATGACATAGGTAGAAGCACCTTCATAAACAATGCACTGATGTATGATCAAGTTTTTTATCATGACAAGAATTTGAAATGGAATAGATGGAGGAATCCCTCACATTTGGGTTATGAGTAGTATGGCATAAAGGTGAGTTCGGTACAAGAGGTGTAAGGGTCAACTTTGGGTCACACGATATATAAGGGACTTCTATTGGAGTTTTAGGTGTGATCATGTTTTCTAGATTAGGCTCATACACGATATATGAATTGTTGTGTTTCTAAATTTGTATATATATAATTTTCATGTATATATTTTGATGTGACGAATATGCTAGTTGGGAAAAACTAGGTAGTTGGTAAGATCTAGAAGGATAAGAGGAGGCATGGGCCTCCTATTCAAGGGAGGATACTCTATACTGGGGAAAGGGTTTTGTATGACTACCGAATGAGAAGACTGTAGGGTGTCATGGGTCGAATCCTGTTGGCTGCCTTATAACCCCTAGGGAGAATCACACCACCTGAAAGCAAGCCTCTGGATAAATTGGGGTGATAATCAAACTTGAGACATCTTTTTACATATTTCCTTCCATTTACACGACACTTGCCAATCGGTCTACACCCATACGAGATTTTCTTTGATTATTTTATTGTTGAAATGAAATTGTGTTTTCTCAAGTAACATGCATCGATGTGCACACAAAAGTAAAAATCACCGGTGCTCTTAATATTATTACACATTGGTTTCATATTTTATGTTATATGAAGTGCTAGTTATTTTCGTGTTAATGTACACACCGACTCGTATTGTTTTTGTCTGCAACAAATTGTCTAAATATCATGCACTGGGTCATTTTTTTTTTATGGCACACCAATGCTCTTTTATTTAGTATGCATCTATGCTTGTGTTACCATGTGCATCGGAAGGTAGTGAAATTTTGAATATTCAAGATGAGATGCCAACACCATTCTTTGTTACTAAGCACTGATGCATATATTATATTTAAAATACTAATGAATATATTATATGTCAATCCCTAGTGCACATTGTATTCATGTGCACCACAATATTTTGAAACGATAAATATCATCAATCATACATTATGTCGTTTAAAGTAATGGTTGTTTTTTTACAATTTTTTGCATCAGTGCTTTAATATAATTAATAGGCACTGATGTGTATGACTATTGAAAATGAAATGATGTATATTTTATGGCACACATTGTTTTCTGAGTTCAAAAGAATACAGTGCATCAATATGTATATATTTTAATTAATTGTTTTTTTACAAATTTTCAATTAGTCATCTCATAATCAAATTTTTTTTATAATAATTTTTTTTTTATATTTTTATTATTGTGTTTTGATAAAATGATTCCATTAATGCGTTATTGATGCAGGAGCATAATCCCCCCCCCCAAATCAAATTCGAAATCTTGATACTTCTAGAAGAATGCGATGTGGCTAAGAGGCATATTTCCTTGTAATTTGCGTAAATGATAGGGTGTTTGGGAATGATTTTTTATGATATTCCTATTGTGAGGGATAGTTAGCGATATTAGAGGTTATCAGATCTGCAATGATGCAATCCTTATTGTATTATATTGTTTATATGTATCCTGTGGGTGTAATTGAGAGAGGAGAGGCCAGACACAATGTAAACCAGGAGAGAGTGGTCAGGGCCTCAGAGGTGCCTTAGTGTGTAATAGAGATCGATATTAATATAAGTCTGTGTATTTTGTGTATCTGTGTCTTGATGTGTTTAATCCTATGTGTATAATCCTGTGAATTTTATGAGTATGGGAAAGTGAGAGATGTAAGTCTGAGCTGAGAGGAAGTGCATATTCTAGCGAAGAGCGAGATCAACTGTAGATCATGGTAGGATCAATGGTGATCCATTGGAAACAACATCGTGGAAGAACCATGATCCAATCATACAATTACATGAAGGATAACCGATGATACACATCGAAAGTGATATTTGGGATGAAGGAGATCTGACCATCCATTTGTTTGATAGATCAACGATCGGAAGCATTCAACCAGACCAACCATAGTCGAAGGTGAAAAGTCATGAGTCAGTGATCTGTTTAGCCCTATGTTGATGATTAAAATCATAACGATGAAATCCACCCACGAAGTATTTCTAAAGCGCTATTATTTAACTATGCTAATAATATAATACTAGTAGGTGGGATCCCCTTGTAAACTAGAGGTGCAAGGATAGACATATTACACATGTTTAGTTGTTGTTTTGATGCTGCCTACATAGTCCTACATTTTTTACGATGTAGTCTTGGGTTCATTTGGCGTGATGTTAAGTGGATAATGCATTATTGTGGAATGATTTTGGTAATCACTTGTGACATTGAACATGTTCTATGGGTATGAGGAGCATGTTGTTTACAATTGCTATGTTATAACCTTGTTACTAATTCTTATGTTGATTACTTAGCCATGTATATGCAAGGGATAAACAAATGATGGCATGATCAAAACAAAGGGAAATTATGGAAAGGTTCTATATTTCAAACAAAAGGGAAGAAACTATGTATTTGAGCTATAATAAAACACTATATGCAAATTTCGAATGGAAAAGTTAATGGATACTAGTGTTAGTCCTATATGTTATGCGATTTGTTTGGTTAATGGACTATGCAAACTTTATTAAAATCGAATGGAGGCACATATAGCAATATTAATATGGATTATTGCATGGAGTTATGGCAAGGGTTAATGTGTAACTATCTTGGGTGGCACACTATGCAATGGATATCATCTCAGATCTCACGATGGTTTGACATTAATTATGAATTGGTTATATGGCTTGATTATTGGTGAATGTTATGCTTATTGTGATATCTCGTACTTTGAATTGAATGGGGCCAAGTGATGGAAGCGACGTGCATTTACTGCACGTCACTCCATACTTTCCTTATCGCTCATCACCCTAAAATTGTTCCATTGTTGCAATTTCACTCTGTTGGTTGTGAAGCTCCACATTTTTAGGTTTTTGGAAAGGAAATCTCGACCAACTCGTCGTTTAAGCATTTTTCCCATAGGTATGATTCTTTTCTCTCCATCCATGATGTATTCTCTATTGTATGAACCAAATGGTGGCTCAATGATGCTTGGATTATGTGTGTTCTTGAGAATTTTGACTGTGTATAAATGTGGTGTTATGGCTCTCTATGATGATTGTAAAATGTTGGAAATTATAATCAGAGAAATGGGCATTGTTAAGTTGCGCATTGGTTATTGCTTGGTCAGTGTGGTTTTTATGGTGAGTCTATGTGGAGTAATAGTAACCGTGGCGTGATGAGGCTCTAAGTTGAGGGTTGATGGTTTTATCCATCGTTTTGTGTATCATTGTATATCAACTTGTTTCCCTCCCATTTTTGTTGGTAACCCTTACCCAGTTGCGGAGCAACTGCCAATAGTTGGAGTCCTCTTTCTTCAAACCCTGAGTCATGGTTGATGGTCCATTCTTACTGTATTTTTACTGAAGTGTCCCAAGATCCTATCTTGGTTGGCCATGAACGTTAATACAGATCTGTCTTGGTTGGCCCTGAACGTTAATAGCGTGGTCTTGATTGCATAAGAGGACACCTGTGTGAATTTTACTCATCCCGATTAGGCTTCTGGCAAGGTAAAAAATGATGCTTGTGTGTCAATCGAGTTTTGTTTGCTCATATATGATTGGTTATATAGGAAACATCGTGCAGGCTATCAATTGTTTAAAAGGGAATTATACCCACAAATATCAAGCTCGAGGTTTATGTTGGGTTGAATATTGTTGTTTTAAGATTGATTGATTGGAGTCCTGTATAGGATTGGACATGATTTTAAGTCTGTCCAGGTTGTTTTTAGAAGATGTTGGATTACTGAGAGGGGGGGTGAATCAATAATAGAGTAGTTTAATCCTTTTTAACCGTATAATCCAAGTGTTATATCAATGTAGCATTACGATCCAATAACTGCAGAGTAAATAAGTAATGAACAAATGAAAAATCATACACATACAAAATACACTGGTGTTTTATGTGGAAACCCAAAGTGGGAGAAAACCACATAATGATTTTTCTTATATGTCTTGAAGAATTACATTCATTGGAAGCACCAACTTCCTTTGTTTTCCAGCTGCAACTGGAAGGAGTCTCCAAACCCCTTGTTTCTCAAGCTACAACCTAAAGGAAGCTCCAACTCCCCTATTCTCTGGCTACAACTACAAGGAGGCTACAACCCCCTATGTTCTTCGACTACAACCACCTGTCCTTTCCTTGTCCAAATTCCCTAAAGTAGAATTAGAATGATGGAACCACTGTCACACTATCACTATGAGATATACCATTGTAAACATGTACCAATAAACCTGAACCATGCATCAACCTGTACCTCAACCTGTAATCAACCTGTACCATAAACAAGTGCATCAACCATGCACCAACCTGTACCAAACAACCTATAATCGACCTGTACCATAAAAAAGTGCATCCAAACATGTAACAAGTATGTACCAATCATGTGTCAACTACTCATCAACTATGACTCATCAATATGTACCAACATCATCAACTATACACCTCATGTATGTGCCAACCAGGGATGATTTTAAGGATAGAAATTTATTTTAAAATGTCAAAACCCTGACGAATCTTACTAATCCTTCATATGCCAACTATAAATGTTTGGCGACATTTTTACAAAAATATTCAAATTTATAAGGATTTTATATAGTTTATATAAAATTTTGGTGATTTTGAAGTTAAAATAATTTTATCCTATAGAATTTGGGCGAATCATTTTTAGAATAGCGAATCTTTTTTGGGGAAAAACCATGGAAAATTAGCCCATGAGCGAAATTTAGCCCCTAAAATCATCCCTGGTGCCAACTCATCAACTACTAGTCTCAACCATGTACCCGAAATGTACCTCAACCAAAATCCCTCATAAATATAACCATCCAAATATGATTTGTAACTCTATAATAGATCTGGTGTATATGATCACATACCTGGAAACCTTCCTTAACTTTAACAACAAGAGATTAGAATTTTCATCAAACTTTTTCTTTAGTCTCACATGACTAGTTTTGGATTAGTCAACAACCCTAACTTGAAATAATAATAAATATGTACCTATAATGAATAAATATATGAAACTGATACACAATTTTCTTCAGTGTGTTTTATGCAATTCCTCTAGGTTTCACTACTTGAAACCTCTTAGAAAAGGAGTTATAGAAAAAATGGCATACCTTGTTGAATCCTGGCTTATTTTAGAGAGCAACCTTGTAGAGTGTGTCCCACATAGAATATTTGTTGAATCGATATGAAAATGTTACACAACATACTAAATACTGTACTCTAACCAACACATTTTGTCTTACTGAATTTGTATCTTTTATGAAGAAGTTATGATGTTTTTTCCTGAAACACCTATTTTAGACTAGTTTCAGGACTAGCCACAAACCCTATTTTCCACAGAGTGTAACTCCAAAAATACAATGAACCACATGATTCATTTTTTACCACAGATACTTGGATATGTTTCCTCAATGGCATAGAAATTTCACGGTCTTAATCATTCTATAAAAGCATTTATTGAGAAAATGGTGAGATGACCTGTAAATAACATACCTTAGAAAGCATCATCAAAAGAATTTATCCTCCCTTGAATTCCGACCTTATTTTCTTCACCTTCCTTTTGAAATTCGGCTTATATATCCTTTTTTTACCTCATACACCTATATATATTCAATATGCTCAAGTGTGATCTTAAATGAGAGAGACTTGCCTCTTATTTATACTCTCCAAGTGTTGGTCGCTATAATTGCTTAATTAATTTTAAACAACCAAGTGAAACATAAATTATCAACCCAGGGAAGTCTTTTATTTCAAAGATAGCCACGCACTGTATATGCTCAATTCCAAAAGTAGCTTAGTGTTGTAGTAAAGAAATTATACTAATTATTTCTGCTAAAGCTCTGAATTAAATTACAGGAAAGTAACCTCCCTATTGCAATTCCTTAAAGATCAATCTAAGAATCTTGGATTACATTAAATAACACTTGCAATGGGAAAGAACATCTATTCTGCAATCAGAGAACAGGACCCTTACTCTCAAACAGAGACTTCAGCATTAACACTCTTTTCATGAAAACAATAATGTAGAAAACAATTAACTCTATCTAACAGAGAACAAAGCACTTAGTTCCTTCTTGTCTAAGCAGGAGCCTTGAGCCTTACTTCTGTTTTAGCACACTTGTGAGGTTGAGGTCTACAGAGAATAGGGAATTCTGATTCATTTCTTTCTGAGCAGGGATCTCTAACCCATTTTCTGGCTAACACCAAGGAAAGTCTACAGAGAATAGGATGTTTTGGTTCTTTCCTTTCTGAGTAGGAACCCTTAGTCCAATCCCTGGCTAACACACTTGCAGAGGTAAAGGGAACCTACAGAAGATAAGGTGTTGTAGTTCCTTTCTGTCTGAGCAGGAACACTTTAACCAAATCTCTGGCTAGCATGCTTGTAAAGGAAATCTACAAAAGACAAGGTGTTGTGTAAAGGAAATCTACAGAAGCTGAGGTACTTGGATTCCTTCCTGTCTGAGCAGGAACCCTTTTAACCGGACTTCTGGCTAGCACACTTGCAGAAGGAAATGAATTCTACAGAGGTTATGATATTCTGATCCCTTTCTGTCTGAGCAAGGACCTTTAACCAATTCTCTGCTAGCCTCGTAAAATCATCACACAAGATTGCTGATAAAAAGAATTACAAATTCCATTCAATAACTAAGACAGAGTCGGCAGTGTTTCAGCAAAGCGAAATCTATGAAAAACAGTGTTTCAGCAAACGACAGTTTAAACAAAACATGAACAGAAATTAACACACTTCTAACTAATGGGTGAATCTTGTGATGAAGGTGGTCCCTCCCTTCTCGCAAGATTCCCCTGAACGAAGAGCTAGAGAAGGATACTCAAAGCAGTCTTATATTCATCCGTCGAAATATCACATTACAAATTGGAGAAATAGAATACGTCCTGCTTCTCTGGAGTTGCTTCAATGTATCAAAACTTCAATATCTCGAATGGTGATTTCCCCTGAATTTAAAGAGGAAATCCTTTCGACACAATCATTACAAAGAATATCTGAATCCTATCCTAAATCGGATCTTCTTTCTAAATCAGCATAGGATGTCCTATTCTTACGCAACCGAATGCTAATACAGGAGCTGAACGAGGTATTGTTGTTACGGCTGGTGTAACAGATCCTTCTCATCGCTGCTGATGTTGTTTCAGCATCGCAATTCACGGGATATTTCAGCCACGTGAATTGCACTCTTGACTGTGTCGGTCTTGACTGCTAACTGTAACGGCTTGTGTTTCAACATTGTTGGTTCTAGCAGTCTCCTCTGTGTTTCAGCATCTGCAATTCTGAACTGTGTGACGACTCCGTGTTTCAGCATCTACATCCTCGAACTGTGTAGCAACTTCGTGTTTCAGTATATGCGACCTCGGACTGTGTAGCAGCTCCGTGTTTCGGCATATGCGACCTCGGACTGTGTAGCAGCTCCGTGTTTCCGCATCAGTTCAACAACAATGATCTTGGACAGTTCTGTGTTTCAACACAGGCCTCAAATGATGATCTGCAGTTATGGACACTTATGCACTTCTAATCAATAGTTAAGTACGAGAGTGATGTAAAATATCATGCAAAACAGATTAAACGTATAGTAATGAGAAAGGACGTTGTATACCTTGGAATGATCAGATGAAATGATAATATAAGTCTAAATACAGGTGATCAAGGGTATAATAATGGCAAAACGTATGGGCAAAAAGGGTACATTGTGTGGTCCTAACATCCCCCCCAGCTCAAGGTGTTGCATGTCCTCAGGCAACTTACTTTGAATCTGAGTCTGGATACCTACTCTGATCATGTAGGCTACTCAAGCTGTAACTCTGGGAGGTATTGTCTGTCAGCGTTCTGAACCCTCGCACTTCCTCCAATCTTTTCCATGCTGTTGTTTCTGCCTTTTTAGGCAGCTTGTAATTGATTTGATATCTTTCTATTGGAAACCAAAAAATGGGAAAATAGAACCGGTACCCAATCCAATTCTCAGCACAATGCCTCATACACTGGATATAACTAGGTACCCTGGAAATTGCTACTTCTAAGTTGGCAGGACCAAAAGGATTACGCTGTTGCCTCTTTTCTGTGAATTGCTGCCAGAACAGGTTATTAGCCTGTAGGGCAGGAATATCTATGGCACTAATGATGCATTCACAATACTGAATCACTTCTGATTGCAACTGCTGAACATGTTCAGTCACCCCTAGTTGCTTTAAGAACGCATAATACTGTGCGATGAATGTAGCTGCCCTTTGTGGTTCTGGTCTAATCCAGAGGAGGCGATTATATTCATTGTTCTGGGTAGCTGAAAAGTCACCTTGCCAAAGGATTTGATTGAGGAGAAAGGAAGTAAATGCTCGAAGTTGAACATCCCCAACAAGAGGATTTATGTTTAGTAACCTATTTTTTGGAATAGCCTCATTATGGAAGTATGCCTCTCAGAGGAGGTGCTGATCTCTGGTGGAGGCAGCTACAAAAGTTTTAATAAAATATGCTGATAAAATGACTTCATGGGGCTTTCCTTCTATAATAGACTTAATCTAAAACCACATGAGTCTTTCCATGAGAAATAAAGAATAATTACAATATGGTTTCCTTGTGGCCATTAGTTTCTGCATCATATCAAATGCCAGGATTAATTTGTCCTTCAGGTCTTTGTTTTTCTTCTTAAGCTCACGAACTAGCTGGCGTGTCTGGTCCAATGCTTCCCAATTTGAGAAGGTTTGATTTATCCAAATCTGTTTGTGCACTTGCAGATTTTTGGCCTTTGTTTCAGCATACTCCTTCTTCCATTTCTGTATCTCTGCTTGCTCATCCCATAACTGGAAAGTCTGAGTTTCGGCATGGGAAGTAGTGGGATGAAATGAGGTTTGAGTAGACTGTTCCTTGGAAGTGGAGAGATTGATCTGTCTGGGAGGTACAATTCTTCCATGGGCATTGTTTGCACAACCTTGTTGACAATAGTAGGGGCTTCCTTCTTGAGCCTAAAAAGGCCTGCTGGTTCTTGTGTTGCAGCAGGTCCAGTCTTGGGCTTGCTAGGGCCTGCTAGTTCTTGTGTCGCAACAGGTTCTTTCTTGACAAAAGGTGAAGGAATGGGGGCTGCTCCTGGCACTGGCACTTGGATTATCTTATAGCCTGCTCGATAATAAATATCTCCACATTGGCAGGACATATATTCTTTGCATATGCTTTCTGTAGTTTGTTCTGCCAGGGTTGCTATACGGCTTAAGGTATACGAACTGAGTTCCTTTTCAAATGATTCCCTGGCTCTAGCTAATTCTTGCTGATATGCTTCCAATTGAGACTTTAAAAACTTGTTTTCGTCCAAGACATCGGCCATTGTTTGTTTGGATTTGGAGGTGACTGGTTCTTGTATGGCAGTCACATCCTCATGAGCGGATGTCTGTGGAGTAGCTACAGGAATGGCAACTGATGCTTGTGTTTCAACCTCCTGGTGTAGGGAGAGTAGTGTTTCAGCACCCTCAACCTCTGATTCCTGAATCTCAATGTCAATATCAGTGGTTGGTTCTTGTGTTTCAGCCACTAGGTGTTGTGTTGCATCATTCGGGGTTTCAATTTCCTCACTTTCAAAATTAGTGGCTGGTTCTTGTGTTTCAGCCACTGGATGTTGTGTTGCAGCATCCGGGGTCTCAATTTCCTTACTTTCAAAATTAGTGGTTGGTTCTTGTGTTTCAGCCACTGGATGTTGTGTTGCAGCATCCGGGGTCTTAATTTCCTGTAATTTGTCTTCAATACCAGTGGATGGTTCTTGTGTTTCAGCCACTGGATGGGTAGTTGGTTGTGTTTCAGCTACTTCAAAAACAAATGATGTCTGGGCTTCTGATTCCTGTAACTCAATTTCAATGTCAGCGGCTGGTTCTTGTGTTTCAGCCGTGGATGTTTCCTGTGTTTTAGCCATGGCTGGTTCTTGTGTTTCAGCCACTGCATGGGTGGCTGGTTCTTGTGTTACAATGCCCATGGTTGGAATAGGCAAAGATCCTGGGGTTTGGGAAGTTGAAGATGTACGACGTCTTAGTCGAATAGGTGGGGGGTCTAGGGTAGTGGTCATCCAGGGTGGCCTCATTGAGGCTCGTATCTTCTTTTTGCGCAAGGAGGGTGGAAAGGAGGCGACCTGTTTTCGTTTTCATGGAGGTCTTTCCTGGATGATAGGGCAGGGGACATTTTCTGGTTCAGAGTCATCAATTAGAATGTGAAGGGCGGAAGTGGAAGACTCTGGTGCGGTATGTGATGATTCAGGTATGGTAGGGGGACTGGTTGGTCATGTGGGCGGGCTATGGGGTATTTCGGGGGAAACTGGGGGGTTTTGTTGTTGCTGCTCCTCAGGAATTTCAGGGATTTCGGCAGCTGGTGCAGGATTTATGGGTGGATTACTTAATGGACGGTTCTGCTGTTCAAAACACCTGTTGATGAGTAGTTGAACCAGACGGTGGTGGGTAAGTGACTGGGTTGGATCTTTTTCCCTTCGACGGTAATGTGCCATGTTCTTTAAACAACCCAGCAAAAAGTATGGAATATTGACCCGTTTGTTATGTCTTAAATGAGAAAGCAAAAGGAAGTCGTGCTGATAGACTACCTGATAGCGACCTTCGCAGGTCAGGTAGTGCTTGATGAATCGGGAGACCTCCAGCCATGGGGGTGGTAGTGAGCTGAGTTGAACCCCTCTGCCTTTTAGTACAATTCTTTCCCCAGTCAGGAAGAAACTTTGTTGGACATCCCCGATGATATGCTTCCGGCTGAACTGTCGAGTGCCATCCATAGGGAGGCCTGAGACTGCGGATATGTCTTGTTCTATCACAGAGATTCGGATGCCCGTGACGATAGAATGGTTCTCCTGAAGATTCCAGGCGAACTGTAGTACTTATGGTTCATTGTATCCTTGAAGCCTGCTGAAGTAATTGAGCCAAACCTGCTTGCTCAAAGATTTGATATGCTGCTAGGTAGTGTTCGAGCAGTGCTGTGGTGGCGGGTTCTTTGCGGATGACAGCTCCTCCCATGGCTACTAGTTTGGTAGGATACAACGTCGAGAGTTTGTGTATCATCTCAGACGCAGGGTAAGTTTTTCTGAGGGGTTATATGCAGGAGTGGTGGTTAAATGCGTAAAAGGTGATGAAATGGAAATGGCAGCGATGAAATCGGAGGAAATGATGGTATCATTGATTTGACGTGTACTTCCCTTCCCGTTAAGTGCGATTAGTAATAATGGCACTTAAATGGTCTTGATGGCTTAAAATATTTTCTCATTAACTACAGTCTAATTGAATTACATTATATTTACATACCTCGCCTTACCATTTGGTTCGTTCGGCCAACCAGATATCATGCTTGTTTGTGGTGATGCTATTGTGGTGGCGGTTTTTGATTGTGTTGGGAGCCTGCTGTTCGAACTAACATTTGAGAGCGTAAACGCTTGCTGACGAACGATGGTGAAAGGCGGGTGTTTCAGCAACAGAGAAGAACGAAACAATTGTTGTAGATGAAGAACTACTGATAACTGGTGTTTCAGTATCAGAAGAGAATCAAAAAGTGTTGAACGGTGGTGTTTCAGCATCGTGAATGAATGATGAAGGGTTGCTGGCAAATGGTGTTTCAGCAACGAAAAGAGGCAAAACAATTGCTGGACGGGATTGTTTCGTCGATGATGAAGGGTGAGAAAAATGAAGGGTTGCTGATAATGGTGTTTCAGCAACAGAGAACGTCGAAACAAGTGTTGGACGGAGTTGTTTCGGCAATGAAAATAGTGAGAAAATGGCGGGCTGGGATGTTTTGGGGGTGGGAAGAAATGAAAAATGTTGAACAATGGTGTTTCAGCATCGAGAAAAATGATGAAAGGTTGTTGGTAACGGTGTTTCAGCAACGGAAAGGGGAAAAATGAAAAGTTGCTGGTAGTGGTGTTTCAACAACAGAAGGGAGAAAGGCGAAACAAGTGCTGGACGGAGTTGTTTCGGAAATGAAAAATGATGAGGAAACGACAAACTGGAGTGTTTTTGGAAATGGGAAGAAATGAAAAGTGCTGAACAGTGGTGTTTCATCATCGGGAAGAAAGCCACCAGTGTTCATCAGCGGTGTTTCAGCATCGTGAAAATCAGCAGTGCTGCACATCGGTGTTTCAACATCGTGAAAATCAGCAGTGCTGCACAGTGGTGTTTCAGCATCGTGAAAATCAGCAGTGCTGCACAACGGTGTTTCAGCATCATGAAAGCTTGTATCTTTGAGAAAAATCGGGCTCTCCTATGCTTTGATCAGGATCCTGCAAAAATCGACTGTAGGACGGTGTTTCTTGACAGGGATTATTAGAAAAACAAAATCTAATCTAATTTAATACTAAAGAAAATCAATTTTGAAAGAATTAATTGTTATTAGGGGTAGAAACCCCCTCAACGAAAAGAAAATGAGCGTCTGCCATGCATGTAGCCTTAAAATATTCTTTAGAAATAGGTTTCAGGTACAGACGGAGTCGATGACCATTTACAAGTAACGGAGTTCTGGAGTCATCGATTGTGAGGAGCCTTACTGTTCCATTAGGGAAAACTATGTCTACTTCGTAAGGTCCTAACCATCTTGTGCGCAGTTTCCCTTGAAATTCTTTGAACCGGGAATTGTACAGTAGAGCCCAATTACCTTTCTGGAACTGCTTGTTCTTGATATTTTTGTCATGCCATTGTGATCTTTGCTGTTGAATTACAATTGTTTGTTGAATGGCATCTAGTCTTTTCTCCTCTAGTTCATTAAGCTGCTGCAACCTGGTTGTCTGTGCATCGATTAGATCAAGGTTGGAAGCTAAAGCAGACCTTAAGGTTTTTATTTCAAATTCCACAGGAAAGACAACACTCTTTCCATAGACCAGTCATAGGGAGAAAACCCTGTAGTATTTCTCCAGGTAGTTCTGTAGGCCCATAATGCTTCAAGGAATCTGTTGGACCAATCCTTTCTACTTTCCTTCACTATTTTTGTGAGAATGGCTTCTATTACTTTGTGTGTGCTTTCCACCTGTCCATTGGCTTGGGGGTGGTATGTTGTAGTCATTCTCTGCTGAATATGATATTTCTGAAGGGTGGCTTTGAACCCATGAGAAGAGAAAGGAGGTCCTCCATCTGTAACT
>ML811161.1:150759-171961 GCA_009831015.1 Picea engelmannii | reverse complement strand
TCTCTTACTTTTATGGTTACATTGTTATTATTTTGCTTAATCATTGAAACCCTAGGTAGCAAGCACACAAGTAGGTCCTTGCTTCATGTCCCCATGATAGAAAACTTGTTTAGCCATTTGATTAAGGAGAATATAGCCTAGTCATTTCTACACTAGTTCCCCTTTTTCTGAGTTAGTTTTGAAACATGAATTGAAGAAGGAAGACGTCGTAGGCCTAATTGAGTTTACACCTAGGGTTTTGACCTTTAGGGTTTGAAGGCCTTGTCTTTACAACACTTTTCATCCCTAGATTTATGTTTTGAAGCTAGCCATTTTTTGCCAAGGATTTTTAAGGAAAGAGGGAGGAGCATGAGGCCTTTCTTAAGCAACACCGGAATACCAATGTAATAGATAACCACGTATGAAATTGTATAGTAATATATAAAATATAAATAATTGATAAAAATATGATCATTACAATTGAGAATGATAGCTTGTTTATATACCCACGCATGGGTGCCTTTTCACCACTAGACATGTCTTTTGAGAACATGTCCTTTCATTATTAATAATTACTATTTACTAATTAATTATTATGTTATGAATATCTATTTATATGTATTTAATGTTCATAACAGTAACCTGCCCATCTTCATTCAATTTATTCATGAAAACCCATTTTGTGTCGATCACATTCTTATTCTTTGGTCTTGGAACCAATTCTCAAGTGTCATTTTTCTCTATTTGATCCAATTCTTCATCCATGGCCTTATTCCAAAATTCATCCTTGTTGTCTTCTTCAAAACAGTTTGGTTTAGTTGTAGACAAGAGTGCTAGGTGTATTTATTCTGGTGAATAGATTATTCTTCTAGTCTCAACTCCTGCATCTTTGTTTCTCATAATCTGATCCGAAGAATTAACATTAATTTTTGTCTTGAGCACAAGAGTATTCAGGTCTGCAAGTTACACGAGAGGTGCCGAAGCATAGCATCGAAAAATCTCATTTCAGGCTTCCAAGCAGGTAAGCAGGCAAAATTACATTGTCAACGACCCAGATTCATCTATAAAAGAAGATCAACGGGCGGTGGAAATTAACGGTTAGCGGAGTTGCATCAGAATTAGTGAGATGGATAGCGCCTATATTACATGCAAGACAGGTTATCAGTCGTCCATCCAAAGGACATGTGGTGCGAGATCTAGATGCATCGACATTTTGACATTCGAGAGTTCAAAGGGAGATGGCTCCTTGTCACTATACATCTTGAAACCCCGAACCCCGAAATGATAAAAGTGCCCAGAGTCGGGCCCATGGTCATGGCACTCGATCACAAGAGGCACAGACTTGGGAAAAGGGTGTTGGCGTGGGCCATGTGATGGGACAGGCCCCAAGATGTCAATGTCATATTAGCCGTTCGATCTAGTGGGACAGGTGGCAGCGAGACGATGTTTCGGGAATCGACATTTCGAGAGACAAGGGACCTCCCATCCACTGCGGCAGGAGTCATCGAAATGCGAAATACTGATAAGTTCCTTTGAAGCTAAGCCCATGGTCCTAGCACCCGGTCACATCAAGCGAGCCTGGTAATGGACGTAGCCCTCTTCTAATGTCAAATGCCATCTCGACCGTTCCTTTGAAGGACACACGACACACATCCATGCTTTTGCGGTTTGGTTAATCGAGATTTTGAGGAGGAAGTGCATCACGAACTCTCGGTGCCAGAAATCCCGAAGGGATCAGGACTGTTCATATGAGGACACACGGTGTAATATCTGAGCCACGAGTGGATCCCCCCTGCCTGTCATATCGCCTCCACGACATTCCCTCCTTAGTTCAGTGCCCTCTCGTATCCTGCCACGTCCACCCACATGGTCCCTCCTCGGCTCATCGTCCTCTCGCCTCCCTCCAGGTGTCTCTCCCCCTCATTCATCTCCACCTCAGCACCTTCCACCATTCACACGTAGCCCTACACTCCACGTCGCCTCCACCTGTGTCCTTTTCAGATCGTGTGGCATCCCTCAACCGATGTCACAGTTCCCGCCACCACCTCTATAGTGTTCACACCTTCACCCCATCGTCGCACCCTCATCCACATCTGCCACAGGGGTTCCCGCGTCGTAGTCCAACCGTTCAACTGATCCAGGTGGCACCAGGAGGAGACCTCCACGTCCCAGGAGGCAGAGTTGACTAAGACTGTTCCTAATCCCTAGATAACAGTTATTGCAATTTTTGGAGGTGGTTAAACATCATCTCCACTGTAAATGGAAAGTTCGGCAAACGACTAAAAGCATGTCGATTCACCTTCGGGACCGTCAGGGGTCTGATTGAGTCTACCAGAATCGCATGATCATCCATAGTCTGCATGTGCAGACTGTCAGAAGCCATGCAAATGTAATACTTTTATTGTTGTTTCTTGTTTTCTCTACTGGGTTTTTTTTTGGAGTATATGAAGGCGTTTTCACCATTTTTTGTAATCATTAGTGGTAGAGAAAAGCTATCGATTGTAAAGTTTTAATACACTCTAGTTCTCTGGTTATGTATCTGTAGGTGAGATTTCTTGTTTTATGATAGACAATTTTTCTTATTCCATCTAGTTTCATCTCTTACCAAGAGAGTTCACTATCGACTGACTCTTGTGAATGTATGTGACTGTGTTAAGGTAAAAGATTCATTTTAGCACCATTACATTCTCTATTATTGCCTCCATTTGAGATTAAGAAGTTCCTACGTTCAAGTTTTCCTTCCATAGACTGTTAGAAGCTCAATGCCTATAGCAGCCCTCAACTTTTCCTCATAGAAGTCTTCCCCCTACTCACCCTTACTACAACTCACTGTCTGAAGTTTGACTTAGACCTCACCTACCTGTGCATGTCTAGCCTAGTTTTGGAATCAGAATGATATCGTTTTGATTTTTTGTCTAGTTGATCACCGTCTATAAACAAATCGTGACATAAAACTGATGGGTGTCGGGCTCTGCTCCTGCTGCAATCCAGGAGTGACTTCTGACACTAACATTTATGGCACCGTTGCCGGGGAAGAAGTTGAAAATTTTCCTCGAGATTGAACAACATTGAGCCTCTTATTCTAAAGGTGCATTAGGTATAAGAGCCTTTGAAGATTGCTACTATGCACCTGGCGACTCTATTTTGATGACTCCACTGTGGCGAACCTGCCATGTTAATTGTGGCTTTCAGAGGTAGACACACACGGTCCCATCCACAGCTGCCTCTAGCTACACCTAAAACTGATCTGGAGGTGGTTCTCACAAAACGAAAGGCCTCTGGAGGAGAAGCTTCCGCCGCCAAACCAGGTAATCCGCCATCCCCTTCTGTTGGAACTCCATTTTCTCCTCAGTTTCTTAGCAGACCTCTTTCTGAAGTTTCACGTTTCCTGAATTTCGGGAGTGTTCCTACTAAGTTTTCCCCTCCTTGTCTGGGATTGGAGGGAGAAATCCTTGTCACTCCTCTCTCCCGTGAAGCTGTACCTTGGAGTAGACCCAAGACCACAAAATATTTCCCCACGCCTAGCTTTACCACTCCTCCTCTGGTTATTTTTGTCTCTTCTGCACAAAGAGAAGAATTTGTTGACTTAAGCCCGTTAGCCTTCTCCCTAAATACCCTATTGTTTCCCATTCCAATATCCCCTTTTCGAGCTCCTTCTTCTCCAAGTTCTCCTCCACCTAATATTCCCATGGAAGGAGAAAACCCCCCCATGACCAGAATGGAGGCTATAATAGCTGCTAGGTATGCCCCCCTTGTGTTACCTCAGCCTCTCAATGCCCTCCCAGCAGAGGGCTACCTCAAGCAGTTGCCCAAGTTTACGGGTGAAGGGGACATAGCTGCAAAAGAACACCTTGAAGCCTTATACATTTTTACAGATGATCATGTCATCATGCATGCAAATGTATGGATGAGAATTTCCATCCACAGTCTTGAAGGCGAGGCTAGAAAATGATTTAGGGCCCTGCCTCCTGGATCTATTGATGGAATTAAAGCTTTGGATAGTGCCTTTTTGAGACAATGGGGAGACAAAAAGGACTTCATGTATTACATGACTGAGTTTGGGTCTTTGAAGAGAAAGGATGGAGAGTATGTATCTAACTTCTCCAAAAGATTTAATAAAATGTACAATAATATCCCCACTGAGATAAAGCCCTCCGAAGCCTCTGTGAAGATCACTTATGCCAGTGCTTTTGATCCCAATTTCTGCCTCCTGCTGAGGGAAAGGAGAGCCACCACTCTGGCTCATATGTAGAACGCAGCCATGGAGGTAGAGTCTAACATACTAGCAATTGATTGACTCAGGAATGAGGATGACAGAGACGTATCCAGGAAAAGAACAAAGGCCTCCCCATCCCATTCCTCTCCCCTTCCCCTTTAGACGAACGAGGTAACTAAAGTGTTGAAATCCCTTTCGGCTAGGATGGAGAGATGGGAGTTAGAACCGAAACCCACGTACATAAATCCCCATAATATTGATAACAGAGGTTTCAGGAGGCCTGGTAACCATATGCCACAGACTTTGCCAAAGGAACAAAGGAGCAGAGACAGGGAGGATCAGAGGATTTATACCCCTCTCTATAATAACCTATTTTCTCACGAGGAAGGGGAGGAGATGGATGAAATCGACCCTGAGATTCACTGCATCGAGGACACCTCCCCTTTTCCCCATTTGACTTAATATGCATATGAAGAATCCCTTATCAACACTCAAATTAACGAGTTGAGTAAAGGGGAAAAGGCCAACAACACTCCTAACAGATACAATCTCAGGTCAAAAAAGAAAGAAGGGAATTTTGATAGCCAGGATCAACCCCTCATAGCATAAAGGCCTACTAAGCTGCAACAACCGCTGCTAAAGAGAAGAAAACTCAGAATGCTTCCCCAACAACCAAGGAACCTGTCTCAGAGGTAACGGAAGCCCCTAAGTCTCTCTCCTCCTTTAATTTTGAGCATGATATTTAGAAGATTAGAATTCATGTACCCCTCTCCCAACTGGTTAAGAATGAAGACTTTAAAAGGTCCCTCTCCAAGCTGCTACAATATGAGCCCCCCCAGCCTCCCTCAGACTCCATAAATCTCCAAGATGAAAAGCCAACAGTTTTCCTAGGTCCCATGGTAGAAGATAGAGATGATTCATCCCCTCCTTTTTACACATCCTTGAACATACATGATAAAGTGTTGCATAACTGCCTCATGGATTCAGGGGCTTCCCATAATCTTATGCCCAAAATAGTAATGGAAGAATTGGGGTTGTAAGTGACAAGGACTTATCATGATTTGTACTCTTTTGATTCAAGGACGGTGCAATGCCTTGGAGTCATCAAAGACTTGGCGGTATCTCTGTTTCAGCTGCCAATGAAGAGTGTGGTCATGGACATTGTAGTGGCCGATGTTCCTCCCAAGTTCGACATGTTGTTGTCAAGATCTTGGATTAAAAATCTTGGAGGAACATTACATATGGATCTCACATATGCTACTATTCCAGTCTTTGGAGGGGAACACAGGAGGCTGTACAGAGAAGCCCAACTCACCTACATTGTTAGCAATGAGAAAAACCCTACCAATCATCCTATCTTTGCACTAGACACTGATTTGGGGTCTAGTTTGTTACAACTCACTGATGCTCCTGAAGTCCCTTTCCAAATCAGAAAGAGACCCTTAGCTAATCACGGGGCACCTCCCCCAACCACCTCTATCTGGAAAATGCTTTTTGATGGAGCCTCTTCTAGCAAAGGCACTGGCGTTGGAGTGGTCTTTGTGTCACCTTATCAGGAAACCATATACCTATCATACAATATTGAGTTTGAAGTGACTAATAATGTGGTGGAATATGAAGCTCTTGTTTTAGGTTTAAGGGTTGCAAAAGAACTGCGGATTGAGGAAGTAGCGGTGTTCAGAGATGCCGAGTTGATTATCTAGCAAGTCAAAAATGCTTACCAGACTAAGAATCCTCGGCTCAGAGCTTACATAGAGGAGGTACGGGATCTGATTGAAAATTTGGTCTCATCTTTCAACATCTCTTTTATTCCGAGGGAACAAAATGCTTTGGTTGATTCTTTAGCTGTCTCAGCTAGCTGGTTCAGGATCCCTCTGCCGCCTATAGCCAAATATGATGTTGAAATAAGATATAGGCTTGTTGTACCAAACAATGTCAAGCATTGGAAGGTATTTGAAGATGATCTTGAAATCGAAAGATTTCTCCAGTCTGTTGATGAATTTTCTGCGTTGCACATCGATCAGGATCCTGACCTCGAAGGTGACCCTCACCCTGAGGTGTTTTTAAATAAAATTGCTAATCACCAGATTATTCAGCTGCCTAACAATCACATTTCGAGGGGATTAATCCCTTTAGAAAGATTGTTCGATGGGAACGATGTGGCAGTAAAGGGTAGGGTTTCAGATGAAGATACTGACATAGCCGAGTGCAACATTGGCACACAGGAGGAGCCTAAGTTTGTCAAATTGTCAAGTAGTTTGACCAAAGAACAGAGGGCCGAATATACTGAGTTATTAAGAGAATTTGCTAATGTGTTTGCATGGACTTATGAATACCTCAAGACATATGACACATCCATCATTGAACACAAGATCCCACTGAAAGAAGGGGCTAGGCCATTTAGGCAGAAGCTAAGACAGATAAATCCCATGTTACTGCCTGTCATGGAGAAAGAAGTGAAGAAGTTGTTAGAAGCCCAAATCATTGTCCCCTTGAGATATTCCGAATGGGTGCCGAATTTGGTCCCGGTGAGGAAGAAAAGTGGCGAAATCAGGTTTTGCGTCGATTTTAGAAATCTGAACAGGAGCTCAAGAAAGGACAATTACCCCCTGCCTAAGATGGAACACATACTACAGAGGGTAACTAGTGCATCAAGGATATCCATGATCGATGGGTTTTCTGGTTATAATCAGATATTAGTCATGCCCAAGGACAGGGAAAAGACAGCCTTCACCACTCCTTGGGGCACATTTATGTATGCCAAAATGCCTTTTGGACTAATGAATGCAGGAGCTACATTTCAGCGAGCCATGGACATAGAATTCATTGGGGAGAAAGACCAGTTTGTGGTGATTTACCTAAATGACATCACGGTCTTCTCTAAGTCTAATAAAGAGGACTGCTACCACTTAAGGAAAGTTCTCTCGAAATGCCGAAGGTTTGGTCTTTCCCTGAATCCCAAGAAATCTTTGTTTGCTATGACGGAGGGAAATTTTTTAGGCCATATAGTATCAGCAGAAGGAGTGAGAATTGATCCCAGCAGAGTGGAAGAAATTCAAACCCTGTCACTTCCCAGGTCTAAAAAGGAAGTCCAGGCCTTTTTAGGGAAGATTAACTTTCTGAGGAGGTTCGTCTCAAATTTTGCAGAGCTGGTGAAAAACATCACAATCATGCTCAGAAAGGGAAATGAAGTGAAATGGACCGCTGAACCCAGGGAATCTTTTGTCCAAATAAAAAGGGCACTGACTGAGGCACCTGTGCTGATCAGCCTTGACTATTCCAAACCCTTCCTAGTTTTTTATTTTGCTTCTTTTGATACAATAGCAACAGTCTTATTGCAGAAAAATGAGGGGGGATGGGAACAACCCATTGCCTTCTTTAGTAAATAATTAAGAGATGCATAAATCAGGTATGAAATCATGGAGAAATAGGCCTATGCCTTGGTGAAAGCTCTCAGAGCTTTTAGAGTCTATGTATTGCACTCGAAAGTCACTGCATACGTTCCTTTAGCCTCTGTGAAGGACATCTTTATACAACCTGACATAGATGGGAGAAGAGGTAAATGGATTGCCAAGATCCTAGAGTTTGATCTAGAGATTAATCCCACCAAGTTGATAAAGGGGCATGGTTTAGCCAAGTTGCTGGTTGAATCCAATTGCAAAGCCTTGGGGGTTAACTTCATCAATGCTTGTTCAGAAAATCAGCAAGCTGAGTCATCCAACAAAGGTTCTTAGGGTGACTTATCGCTAGCAGAATGCACCTGGTATAGAGATATTTTGTATTTTCTGCAAGAGTTAAGGCCTCCTAATGGAATGGGAAAGAGTAAAGCAAGATCTTTAAAGATCAAGGTGGTCATATATTGCCTCGTTGACCGATCCTTGTACTGGAAAGAACCTCTAGGGGTATTTTTAAGGTGCTTAAATCCACAAGAAGCCCAGAAAGTTAGGATTGATTTCCATAGTGGCCTTTGTGGGGGGCATCATTTCTGGAAGACCATAGCTCACAAAATTCTCAGAGCTGGGTACTACTGGCCCACCTTGTTCACTGATGTCTGTAGAGAAGTTAGAGCTTGTATCAAATGCCAAAGGTTTTCAAGAAAGCAACAGCTCAACTCACTGCCACCAAAGCCTGTGGTAGTTTCAACACCTTTTCAACAGTGGGGGTTGGACTTCATTAGGGAGATTCATCCCCCTTCAAGTGGCCAGCACAGATGGATCCTCACTGCGACAGACTATTTCACTAAGTGGATAGAAGCAGTCCCCACCAGGTGCGCTTCTCACAAGGTGATTATCATCTTCCTAGAAGATATCATAGTCATATTTGGCTGTCCCAACAAAATTGTCATTGATAATGCTGCTTCTTTCAAGTCTGAGCCTCTGATTAAGTTCTGCGAACAATTCAAAATTTCACTGATTCACTCCACCCCCTATTATCCTCAAGGAAATGGGCTGGCAGAATCTTTCAATAAAAGCCTAATCAGGCTAATCAAAATATTGTTGGAGGACAATAAGAGGGCCTGGGATTCAAAGCTCAAATTCTCTCTATGGGCCGATCGAGTGCCAACGAAAAAATCCTTGGGCACCTCACCTTTTCAACTAGTTTATGGGACGGAGGCGGTTTTTCCCACTCAGCTCGTCTTATCTGTGGCAACGTTCTTTCAAGATTGTGAAGGAGAGTCGGATCATATGGTCAAAAGGATTCATCAGATGGTGGAAGTACAACAGATCAGGGAACAGGTGATGGATGCAACTCATAGTTGTCAGCAAAAGGTCAAACATGCCTTTGACAGGAAGGTCAGGAAGAAGGAATTTGAAGTCGGGGATTTGGTGCTTAAGTGGGATGCACCCAGACAGGATAAGGGAAAACACAACAAGTTTGACACCCTATGGATCGATCCCTTCATAATCTCTGAGGTTTTCTCAAATAACACATACAGGTTGCAGGATTTGGAGGGTGAGGAGGTTCTTAGCAGCCCAGTAAATGGGCGTTTTTTGAAGGAATGTTTTGTTTGAGCCTTAGACGACTCCTTTGTTTGTAAATATTGTCCTTTTGGTTATTTGTTTGTTTTTATTTTTCCTCATAGTAAATGACCCCATAGCCCAACAGCAAGGCACTGGAACTGCAGATGATTCCTTAGAGCACCACAGGGATGAATCTATCCCCCTTGGAGCCTAATGTTAACATTAATTTTCATCTTGAGCACAAGAGTATCTAGGTCTGCAAGTTACACGAGAGGCGCCCAAGCACAACACAGAAAAATATCATTTCAGGCTTCCAAACAAGTAAGTGGGCGGAATTACGTTGTCAACGGCCCATATTCATCTATAGAAGCAAATCGATGGGCGGTGGAAATTAACGGTTAGCGGAGTTGTGTCGGGATTAGCGCGATGGATAGAACCTATATTACATGCAAGACAGGTTATCAATCGTCCATCCAAAGGATGCATGGCGCGAGATCTAGTCACGTCGGCATTTCGGCATTCGAGAGTTCGAAGGGTGATGGTTTCTTGTCACTATACATCTTGAAACCCTAAACCCCAAAATGCCGAAAGTGCCCAGAGTCGGGTCCACGGTCATGGAACTCGATCACAAGAGGCACAGACTTGGGAGAAGGGTGCTGACGTGCGCCATGTGATGGGACAAGCCCCAAGCCGTCGACGTCATATCAGTCGTCCGATCCAGTGGGATAGGTGGCAGCAAGACAACGTTTCGAGAATCGACATTTCGAGAGACAAGGGACCTCCCATCCACTGCAGCAGGAATCGCCAAAATGTGAAATACCGATAAGTGCCTTTGAAGCTAAGACCATGGTCCTAGCGCCCGATCACATCAAGCGAGCCTGGTAATGGAGGTATCCCTCTTCTAACGTCAAAGGCCATCTCAACTGTTCCTTTGAAGGACACGTGGCACACATCCATGCTTTCGCGGTTTGGTTAATCAGAATTTTGAGGAGGAAGTGCATCGCAAACTCCTAGTGCTAGAAATCCCAAAGGGATCGGGACCGTTCATCTAAGGGCATGCGACACAATATCAGAGCCACGAGTGGGCCCCCCCTACCTGTCATATCGCTTCCACGTCGTTCCCTCCTCAGTTCAGCGCCCTCTCGTATCTTGCCATGTCCACCCACATGGTCCCTCCTTGGCTCATCATCCTCTCACCTCCCTCCAGGTGTCTCTCCCCCTCAGTCATCTCCACCTCAGAACCTTCCACCATTCACACATACCCCTACGCTCCACGTCGCCTCCACCTGTGTCCTTTTCAGACCGCATGGCATCCCTTAGTTGATGTCACAGTTCCCGCCACTGCCTCTGCAGTGTTCACACCTTCACCCCCTCATCGCACCCTCATCCACATCCACCACAGTGGTTCCCGCATAGCAGTCCAACCATTCAGCTGATCCAGGTGGCACCAGGAGGAGACCTCCACATCCTAGGAGGAAGAGTTGACTAAGACTGTTCCTGATCCCTAGATAGCAGTTATTGCAGTTGTTGGAGGTGTTTAAACATCATCTCCATTGTAAATGGAAAGTCCGGCAAAGGACTAAAAGCATGTCGATTCACCTGCGGGACCGTTAGGGGTCTGATTGCGTCTACCAGAAGCGCATGATTGTCCAGAGTCTGCATGCGCAGACTGTCAGAAGCCATGCAAATGTAATACTTTTATTGTTGTTTCTTGTTTTCGCTGCTGGGTTTTTTTTTGGAGTATATGAAGGCATTTTCACCATTTTTTGTAATCATCAGTGGTAGAGAAAAGCTCCCGATTGTAAAGTTTTAATACACTCTAGTTCTCTGGTTATGTATCTGTATGTGAGATTTCTTGTTTTATGACATACAATTTTTCTTATTCCATCTAGTTTCATCTCTTACCGAGAGAGTTCACTATCGACTGACTCATGTGAATGTATGTGACTGTGTTAACGTAAAAGATTCATTTTAGCACTATTACATTCTCTATTATTGCCTCCATTTGAGCATAAGAAGTTCCTACGTTCAAGTTTTCCTTCCACAGACTGTTAGAAGCTCGATGCCTATAGTAGCCCTCAGCTTTTCCTCATAGAATTCTTCCCTCTACTCACCCTTACTACAACTCACTGTCTAAAGTTTGACTTAGACCTCACCTACTTGTGCATGTCCAGCCTAGTTTTGGAATTAGAATGATATCGTTTTGAGTTTTCTTCCAGTTGATCACCCTCTATAAACAAATCGTGACATAAAACTGATAGGCGTCGGGCTCTGCTCCTGCTGCATTCCAGGAGTGACTTCTGATGCTAACACGAAGGATGATTCTTTTGTACTCATCTGCTAGGTGTCTTTGGAGACACTTGCTGAACTTTCTCTTCTGTTTCTGTCAAATTCTCTTCATATTCCTCTTCTACTTCTTTTTCATCTTCTGCTTCTTCTTCGAAAGGTTGTTCCATTGATTCATTTTCTTCTTTCTTTGATTCTGGTCTGCCTATTTCATCAATTGTTATGTTGATGCTTTCCACAACTTTGTTCAATCTCATATTGTAACACTTGTATTATTTCCTTGTACTTGAGTAACCAACAAGTACTCCTTTATCCACATGAGAGTCAAACTTTCCCATTCTGCCATCTTCTCTTTTGATGTAGCATTTGCTTCCAAAAACTCTGAAGTGCTTCAGATTTGTTGGTCTTCCTTTCCATAGCTCGTAGGGAGTTTTGTCAGCGTTGTTTCTAAGCATTACTATGTTTTGAATGTGAACTATTGTATGCACTGCCTGTGTCCAAAATATATCTGTCAATTTGGAATCCATTAGCATTGTTTGAGCCATTCCCTGTACTGTTATGTTGTTTCTTTCAACAATTCTATTATGTTGAGGTGTCCTAGAAACAAAGAATTGCCTTTTTATTCCATGATTGTTACAGTAGTCCATAAATTAATTTGAAGTGAACTCTCCTCCATTATCAAATCTCAAGCATTTGATTTTTGAATTAATTTCATTTTCAACCATTTTCTTGTAGATCTTAAAGTTTTCAAAAGCTTTTGACTCATTCTTGAGAAAGCAAACTGCATTCATTCTTGTATAATCATCAACTAATAAAATAAAGTATTTCTCACATTTTAAACCCTTTGTTGTAGTTGGTCCAACTAGATCAGTGTGCACAATTTCCAGTGGTCTTGTCATTGAATATTCCTTTGATTTGAACATGTTCTTTGTTTTCTATCCTTGTTGACAATGCTTGCATAAAGTGTTGGTTGGTTTCGTGATCTGGGGCATTTCTCTGAATGCTTCTCTTTTGTTGACTTTGACAATGTTATTAAAATGTATGTGACCC
Source organism: Picea engelmannii (assembly GCA_009831015.1). Classification (NCBI taxonomy): domain Eukaryota; kingdom Viridiplantae; phylum Streptophyta; class Pinopsida; order Pinales; family Pinaceae; genus Picea; species Picea engelmannii. The sequence goes on along the minus strand of ML811161.1, from coordinate 159,469 downwards.
ATTCTTCTGTGCCATAGCCAACTTTCATCTTCCTTTCCTAGACAACACTTTTCATTTCCAATTTCACTTATCATCCGAAATCGGATTCAGAAGCCTATCAGGGCTTGAAAAATGCTCAAAACTGAAAGTGATCAGAATCCAACGAAACCAACACTATTGTGTCCGGATCGTCTTCCCAATTCTGGTGGTATATTTACTTTGTCAAACGGACTCCGTATGAAGAAGATATAGCATTCTGTCCGCCGAGCCAAACAGGCAAAATTTTGGGATGCTGACTGTACCTGTCCGTACAGTCCGTACAAGACACGTGTCAATCCGTACAGGGACACATGGCACATCCATACAGGTGACATGTGGAATCACTGGGGGATGACACGTGGTAGGTCCGTACGCTGACACGTGGTAGGTCCGTACAGGACACGTGGCGGCTCCGGAGCGTGACATGTGTCAAGAAGATTTGGCATTTTTGGCACGCAGTTGGACCAATCCTGAGGTGACACGTGTCACCACTGAAAGGGTGACACATGGTAGGGTGACGTCATCAGTTGACGTGGAAGGCTTGCATGGCATGATGACTGGATCATACGGAAGTGACGTGGCGCTGACGTGGTAGTGCTGACTAGACGTACGGAAGTCAACGCGGCAGGTGACGTGGACCAATGGGCGACTGACACGTGGCATGTGTTAATTGGTTTTTAAGGTGCCACGTGGCCCAATCACGGGCTGCCATGTGGCACCCCGATTTTTTCCAATATGGTCTATGTCAAAAGCTTTTGGTGTCGCCGGAGGGGTTCGAACATGCGACCTATCGGGCGGGAGAATGAACTGGTAAGTCAGGCTAACCACCTTGGCCACCGGTGATCCTTGTTATGTACATGATTTAAATTGTATTTGGATTTGAATCGTGTGACTGTTGGCGGGGGTCCGGGCCAGGGCTTAGCCCCAGTCCCTGGTCACTTGGCCTTGTAATGTGCCCAAGCTCTTTTACCAAACAACGCGCGGGGTATGAATATAAACCCAGGGTTTTAATAATCGCTGACCATTGTAATGATTGGGCGCGGGGTTTGTTAAGCCCGTGGCTCCATTGTGTAAGTCATACAACTAGGAGCCAGCAGCATGGAGGGCCAGCGCTTAGCCAAGGGCTAGCGCTTGGCCATATTATGAGTGCATATGACCAAGGATTGGGGCGCGCGTTAGGCCAAAGAGGGCTAGCGCCAAATATAACCATATTATATGGTTAAAGTGGGTTTTTAACCACTTTTTTAATAATTAAATGTAATTTAACCCTTTATTAATGATTTTTGGGGGTTATTAGACATTTTTTGAGCCTAACTTCTTGGAGGAAGTTGGAGATGGGAAACTAACTTTCCCACTATTTAAACAAGGCCATTTTGAGGCCAAGGGGGAGCCTTTGGAGAGATTTTGGACAATTTTGGAGAGCAGAGATGCTGAGGCAAAGCCAGGTCTAAGCCAGTTTGAGGCAGGGAAGCTGTTGAGGTAGAGATGCTGTCGGATGATTTCTGAGACCTCGGGACATCCGTTTCAGGTGTCGTAAGTTGTGCAAGATTCTAGAGATCTGGGCGAACATGACCAAATCAGTCTAGAATCCATTCGGCATTGTAAAGATGTACTATTAAGCTTTCGAACAGAAATAAAGAAGCCTCCCTCACAGAGAAAAGGCCCGGAGACGTAGGCAAAGTTGTGTCGAACTCCGTTATCAACCTGTGCATTATGGTTTGTTGTTATTCATTTCATTTCAGATCTGCATATATGTCTATGGTTGTATAATTCGTTCTCTTTTCTTGTTCTTTCGTTAAGTTTCCCAATGGTCAATTAATGCATGCAAATAAAAACTCAACCATAAGTCATTTCGAAAAAATCCTGATGGATCAAGTGGTATCAGAGCTAGTTGACATTTGGATTTGAGTTTTGCATGTTAGCCAGGGAAGAGCACATCTCAAGGAGGAAAATGGCATCTACAGGAGGAATTTCTCAAAACGAGAAAGAGTTCAGAGATTCGGTGTTTGCCATGGCTGAGATGGTGAAGGTGTTGTATGAAGACCACTTGGAACGAAAGAGCACGGTTCAAGTGAAAAATTCAAGGAACAACAAAGGAAAAGAAGCATTGAAGGAAGTACCTTCTACATCTATTTCAGACAACATATCTGAGGTATGCAGTGAAGGTTACTCATCAAATTTTCCTCATACTCATCAAGTTGGTTTTGGTGAATTCGAAAAACACACAAAAGGTGTAGGTTTGAAAATATTAACCAAGATGGGTTATGAAAACGGAAAGGGACTTGGACGTCGAGGTCAAGGCATTGTAAATCCTATTGAGGTTGAGGAAAGGCCCCGATACTTAGGATTGGGATATGACAAAGGGGACCTTGGAGAGTCTTCCAAGATGGTTTCCAAAACTTCGGAAGCAAGTGATGCTTCAAATGGCCAACTTAAAACATTGCGAGAACACTTCACAAAAGGATATGGCGCATCACTTCAGGATTGTGGTAGTGAATGCAAATCGTCTCCAAAGAAAGGTGAAGATCAGCATGGAAGGTATAATGGTCATGTTTTTATTAATTCTCCTTTTGATTATAACAAGCATAATCAAGTAAACCGGAACTTGTGGAAACTTATTCCATGTGCTTATTGTCTTTCAACTAAGCATTGTGTTGCCAAGTGTTGGAAGAGACAAAATTTGTACAGGAAACCTATGTCGGCCAGCAAGGAAACACGACATAAAGGCTCAAGTCCACAACGGAAGAAGGAGAAGGTTAAGCAGGTCTGGATGCCGAAAACTTGTTGTACATTTTGCAACAAGAGTGGACATCAAAAGGCTAGCTGTTGGAAGCTTAATCCAGAGCTTCGTCCAAAGAAGGGCAAAAAGATTTTGCACGTACCCACGAAATATGACGGATTACCAGCGAAGCAAGAAGAACACTGTGAATGAAAGAAAGCAATCACTTGGTTCTGCCAGAAGTGGATGTCTCAACTTCATTGTGTTTTGCTTCCCCTGATGTAATCATCTTACAGAGACAAAGAGCAAGCCGGGTGGCCTATCCCGAGCTTATCGAGTGGTCAGTAACCTTTTGGGGACCAAAAGGTCTTATTGTTGGGAGGTGTGATCCGAAATCGGATTCAGAAGCCTATCAGGGCTTGAAAAATGCTCAAAAATGAAAGTTCTCAGAATCCAACGAAACCAACACCATTGCGCCCGGCTCGTCTTCCCGATTCCGGTCGTATATTTACTTTGTCAAACAGACTCCATATGAAGAAGATATAGCATTCTGTCCGCCGAGCCAAACAGGCAAAATTTTGGGATGCTGATTATACCTGTCTGTACAGTCCGTATAGGACACGTGTCAATCCGTACAGGGACACGTGGCATGTCTGTACAGGTGACACGTGGCAGCACCAGGGAACGACACATGGCAGGTCCGTACGCTGACACGTGGTAGGTCCATACAGGACACGTGGCGGCTCCGGAGCATGACACGTGTCAAGCAGATTTGGCATTTTTGGCACGCAGTTGGACCAATTCCGAGGTGACACATGTCACCACTGAAAGGGTGACACATGGCAGGGTGACGTCAGCAGCTGATGTGGAAGGCTTGTGTGGCATGATGACTGGATCGTATGAAAGTGACGTGGCACTGACGTGGCAGTGCTGATTGGACGTACGGAAGTTGACGCGGCAGGTGACGTGGACCAATGGGTGACTGACACATGGCATGTGTTAATTGGTTTTTAAGGTGCCATGTGGCCCAATCATGGGCTGCCACTTGGCACCCCAATTTTTGCCAATATGGTCTATGTCAAAAGCTTTTGGTGTCGCCGGAGGGGTTCGAACATGCGACCTATCGGGCGGGAGAATGAACTGGTAAGTCGGGCTAACCACCTTGGCCGCCGGTGATCCTTGTTATGTACACGATTTAAATTGTATTTGGATTTGAATCGTGTGACTGTTGGCGGGGGTCCGGGCCGGGGCTTAGCCCTAGCCCCCGGTCACTTGGCCTTGTAATGTGCCCAAGCTCTTTTACCAAACAGCACGCGGGGTATGAATATAAACCCAGGGTTTTAATAACCGTTGACCATTGTAATGATTGGGTGCGGGGTTTGTTAAGCTCGTGGCTCCATTGTGTAAGTCATACGACCGGGAGCCAACAGCATGGAGGGCCAGCGCTTGGCCGTATTATGAGTGCATATGACCAAGGATTGGGGCGCGCGTTAGGCCAAAGAGGGCTAGCGCCAAATATAACCATATTATATGGTTAAAGTGGGTTTTTAACCACTTTTTTAATAATTAAATGTAATTTGACCCTTTATTAATGATTTTTGGGGGTTATTAGACAGTTTTTTAGCCTAACTTTATGGAGGAAGTTGGAGATGGGAAACTAACTTTCCCACTATTTAACCAAGGCCATTTTGAGGCCAAGGGGGAGCCTTTGGAGAGATTTTGGACAGTTTTGGAGAGCAGAGATGCTGAGGCAAAGCCAGGTCTAAGCCAGTTTGAGGCAAGGAAGTTGTTGAGGTAGAGATGTTGTCGGACGATTTCTGAGAGCTCGGGACATCCGTTTCAGGTGCCGTAAGTTGTGCAAGATTCTAGAGATATGGGTGAACATGACTAGATCAGTCTAGAAGCCATTCAGCATTGTAAAGATGTACTATTAATCTTTCGAACAGAAATAAAGAAGCCTCCCTCACAGAGAAAAGGCCCGGAGACGTAGGCAAAGTTGTGCCGAACTCCGTTATCAACCTATGCATTATGGTTTGTTGTTTTTCATTGCATTTCAGATCTACATATATGTCTATGGTTGTATAATTCGTTCTCTTTTCTTGTTCTTTCGTTAAGTTTCCCAATGGTCAATTAATGCATGCAAATAAAAACTCAACCATAAGTCATTTCGAAAAAATCCCGACGGATCAACTTAACACATATATGTTGCTTGAAGTTCTTGCAGTTGTAGCAATCCGCTTTCTTGAAACTTCTTTTCTTATCTCACACTTTTGTGAATTGAAAGTAACATTATGACCTTGGTCACACATTTGACTCACAATTAGAATATTATGTTTCATATCTTCTACTAGTAGAACATTTTCTGCCTTTGTATTCTTGTTCCCAATTCTGACTGTGCATTTTCCAACGATTTTAGATGAATCATCATTTCCGAAGGAGATTGATCCATCTCTTTCTTTTATTAATGTAAGAAACTTGTATCTATCACCTATCATGTGTTTTAAACAACCACTGTCAACATACCAACCATGTTTCTTCTACTTAGATTGTAGAGAGAGTGTGCATTCTTCATTGCTATATTGATTCTGCTTTTTTATCCATGTCCTTTTCTGAGGTTCCTGTATGTGACTATTGTTATTCTATTGTGGTTATCTAGGAGGGACTGTCATTCTGCAATCTTTGGCCATGTGTCCAAAGTTGTTACATTTGTAACATTCCACTTCAGTGCTCAAAGATTCAAACCTATTGTAACTTCTTCTATGTGTTTAACTAGGCCTTCTTGGATAACCCTTTTGTGTATGACTTTAAAATTTGTTTATGTTCTTGTTATTAGATCTGCAATTCATAGCTTTATGTCCAAAATTATTACATGCATAACATAAACCAAAAAATATAGTTTGATACCTGGGAGTTGAAGAAATTCTGAAAGGAGGTTCTCTTATGAATCCTTATTCTTCTTGTGGACTATCTGTCTATTGTTGATTCTTAAATCTAAATCTTCTCGATGGAGGAGTGTCCCTATAATCTTCCTTGTATATCTTCCTATCCCCTTTGATTGTTTCTACATAGATTTTTGGATATGTTTCTTTCTCTGTTTTTATGGAGCTTGATTCATTGTCTGTCTGATTGTATCAAAGTCCACACTTATCAAGATGAGATTTTTTACTGCTGATAATGTCATCCAAAACTTTTGAGCTATTCTACATATTTTTATTTTGAATATCCTTTCTTAATGTGACAATCTCTGCTTCCAAATTTCCAATGTTCCTATCCTTTTCCTCTAGATGTTCTTTGAGTTCTTCTTCAATTATTTTATCTTCTTCTTTTTGAACCTTCAAATTTGTGATCATTTTTTCCAATTCTTAAGTATCTTCTTTCTTATCTAGGTCCACTTGTAGTTTCTTGTTTTTCTTCTTTTCTCTTCTGATAACTTCTATGGCACACATCAATTCTTCTCAGTAGTCAACTTCTGCCTCTTCAATTTCTTCTTCGACTTCTTCATATTCTTCTTCGACTTCTTCATATTCTTCTTCGACTTCTTCATATTATTCTTTAGAGTCTTCTTTATCAGAGTCTTCTATTGCCATGAATAGAACTCTTCTTGTCTCACTGTCACTAACTTCATCTTCATCTGATGATGAGATGTCTTCTTCGGTGCATAAGATTTCCTTGAAAACTTTCTTTGTAGTTCTTTTTCCTTTATATGTTTGTTTTCCTTTTGAGTAACCTTCATAATTTCTCTTTTTCTTATGAGGAAATTTGTTAGCAAAATGACCAATACCATCACGATTAAAAAAAATTAAAGAAAGATTACCTCTATACCTACTGGCAGTTCCCTTTTTCAGTCTTTTGACGAAGTTGGCCACTTCTTCATCATCTTCCAGGATGTCACTGTTGTTGCTATGTTCTTCTTGTTGCTTTGATCTTTTAGATGCTTTAAAGGATGATTATTTTACATATGGATTTTCTTGTTCAGTTCTCATTTCATATGTTATGAACATTCCATGCAATTCGTCCATGATTATTGAGTTTAGATTTGATCTTTCTTCTAGTGTTTATATCTTAGGGTCAAATCTCATAGGAAGAGATCTTAGTACCTTTTGAACAATTACAGATTCTTTGATTTATTCTCCCAATCCTATGATTGCATTCACCGTTTCATCGACTCATAAGAAGTAGGCTTCAATGTTCTCATCTTCCTTCATCTTTATTTGTTCAAACTGACCTTTGTAAGTTTGAATCTTTGTTGCTTTGAATTTTGAATCTCCTTCATAAATATTTCGAATCTTGTCCCAAATCTCTTTAGCGGATTTACAATGTGCAACTTTGGTGAATACTGTTTCATTGAGACCATTCAAAAGTGCATTTTTGGCTTTGGAATTATTCTGACCAAGTTTCACTGCTTTGTCATTTGTTGGTGGAACTGTTGGTGTCGTGTATCCATCTACAATTGATTTCCAAATTTCAAATCTCTGTGCTTGTATATATGTCTTCATCCTTATGCTCCAAAAAACATACTTCTATCCATTGAACTGTGGTATTCCATTTTTATATAAGTTTTTTCTCTCCACGATCTACCTTTCATTGGTTAAACTGATTTTTGAAGGAACCCGCTCTGAAACCAATTGTTGGATTACTGAGAGGGGGGTGAATCAATAATAGAGCAATTTAATCCCTTTTAACCATATAATCCAAGTGTTATATCAATGTAGTATTATCATCCAATAAATGCAGAGTAAATAAGAAATGAACAAAAGAACAATCATACACATACACAGTACACCAATGTTTTACTTGGAAACCCAAAGCGGGAGAAAACCAAAAAATGTTTTTTCTTATATGTCTTGAAGAAATACATTCATTGGAAGCACCAAATTCCATTATTTTCCAGCTGCAAATGGAAGGAGGCTCCAACCCCCTTGTTTCTTAGGCTACAACCTGAAGGCAGCTCCAACTCCCTTATTCTCTGGCTACAACCAGAAGGAGGCTACAACCCCCTATGTTCTCTGGCTACAACTGGAAGGTGGATACAACCACCTGTCCTTGCCCCGTCAAACCACCCTGAAGTAAAAGTAGAATGATGGAACCATTGTCACACTATTACTGTGAGATATACCACTGTAAACATGTACCAATAAACCTGAACCATGCATCAACCATCCATCAACTTGTACCTCAACCTGTAATCAACCTGTACCATAAACAAGTGCATCAACCATGCACCAACCTGTACCAAACAACCTGTAATAAACCTGTACCATAAAAAAGTGCATCCAAACATGTACCAAGTATGTACCAATAATGTGTCAACTACTCATCAACTATGACTCATCAATATGTACCAACATCATCAACTATACACTTCATGTATGTTCCAACTCATCAACTACTAGTCTCAACCATGTACCCGACATGTACCTCAACCAAAATACCTCATCAATATCATCATAAAAATATGATTTGTAACTTTGCAATAGACCTGGTGTATATCATCACATACTTGCAAACCTTCCTTAATGTTAACAACAAGAGACTAGCATTTTCATCAAACTTTTCTTTAGTCTCACATGACTAGTTTTGGATTAGTCAACAACCCTAACTTGAAATAATAATAACTATGCACCTGTAATGAATAAAGATCTAAAAATGATATACAATGTTCTTAAGTGTATTTTATGCAATTTCTCTAGGTGCCACTACTTGAAACCTCTTAGAAAAGAATTTATATCCAAAATAGCACACCTTGCTGAATTATGGCTTATTCTAGAGAGCGACCTTGTAGAGCGTGCCCCACACGAAATATTTGTTGAATCGATCTGAAAATGTTACAAAATGTTGATTAAGGTTGGTTGTCATTGATGTCAACCCTTGAAGAAAGACCCGTAGCACAAAGGTTTGGGTAATGGACCCAATATTGTTTGATGTAAATATGACTCATTATTGTTTTGTCATTGTTGATAAGAAGTAAATATG
>ML811161.1:73064-86435 GCA_009831015.1 Picea engelmannii | reverse complement strand
CAAGACAAAACTAGGCATGCATGCTACTGATCTACTAGAGGGTTAGAGATTAAACATAAATCAAATAACATAGATAAGACTCATGTATTTGGGACGGGAAAAGTATCTTTTTCATTAATCTCAATATGAATCAACTTACAATGGTTACCGAGACCGGCCACCGTTCCTCGATCCTGATCCTGGGCTCCTCCTCTTCTTTTTCCTCCAACTACTTTGCTTGAATTCTCCTAAAGCTTGAGGAAAGGCTAAAGGGTTGGGACAATAATGGACTTGGCAATTTTGGTAGAGTTTCTTTGCTATGATTTTTCCTCCTTTGAATAGTACCCCTACCCCTCCTTTTATAGGCTAGAAGGAGCTAGGGTTTTTGGCGAACTCTCGGCCATGCATGGCAAGGAGTTCCAGTTAACTGACAAAAAGCTCTTCGTCCCGGCGTAAACTTTCCTGATTTTTTTATTTGTTAGGTAAATGCAGGCTGTAGTGGGCTAGCCTGTGGTCACCTGCGTGCAATAGAAGGCCAGCAAGAGGTCCAACGCGCCAATTGAGAGGTTAGGGTGCGGGTTGCTTGATTTAAGTGGTTTTTTGAGGTTTTATTCAGCATGGCTTTGGCTAGGAAGAGGCATGAGTTGGCCTGATGCCAGGTAAGCCTGTGTGGTGAATTTTAGGGTTATAACAGACACTCACCTATACAGTCCTCCCACACAAGCAAAAGACTCAAAACCAAATCCCATCACACACATGAAAAAGGAAAAGTTGTTGCTGCCCCTTCCTCTCCCTCAAGTGATTCGGCCAAATCTATTTCATGCCACATGCACTTGAGAGTTGTCTGTTCTCATGTCATTTGTGAGATCAAGCCTCAAGGTTCCACACGATATAAGGCTAATTCAGGAAAGTCAGGAGGAGATAGAAACAACAAAGGGAGAATTTCCTCCCAAAGTGGCAAATACGAGTTTTGAGTATATTTTATTATTGTTTTATTAAGAACAGTGGACTGCTGAAGTTTTTGGACATCATACTATTTTTGGATATTCATGATATTATATGTTTGGATATGATTTGAAATATCATTGATATTTAATTTTCAAAATTATGAAAATGATTATGGGAGCCACAAGGAGGGATGTGTTTGATTGATTGAGTAGTTATGTTTATCTTTGTTAAGAAACTAAAGGGAGTTAAAATGGATCCCACCTACTATTTATTATTTATTAAAAGACCCTTATTATTATTATTATATTAATTCTTCCCCTAAACTAAAAGTTAGTTGAGTTTTTGTCAAGTTAACTAAAAGAAGTAGTTGAACTACTTCAACTAATTTGGGATGCATAAAAGCAAAATGAGAAGGAAGAACACAAAGAGAATAGAAGGAGAAATCATACTAAGGTTTTCTCTTGAGTTTATTGAGATAGTTCAGATTTCATTCATTCTTCAATTCATTAAAATCCTAATTCTCTTTTATGACTGCATGATCCTATTGTAGACAACAAGATTCAAACCTGAATTACATCATTCATACACTTGTTTTCATAGGTGTTGATCTATCCTTGATAGTCTGTGTAGACTTGTCTGTTTATGAATTAAATTTCATGACTGATAAATGATATTGTGCAGAGTCGAGTGGGAAGCAATATGTGGCAAGCTGATCCATATTTTAAAGTTCAGTTTTTACTTCCCTTCAGAGTCCTTTTGTATGGTTTTCATCGGGGATATCTAAGTTTGAGTTTGGTCCAAACTCCCTCAAGGATTTTTGTAAAGAGAATGAATCTTTTGATTTCTTGGAATGAAATAAGTGATTGATTTTTTGTCTCATATGTGTTGATATGTGACTTGGTATTTTTGCTTTGGTCTCCACATTTACCTTTTGCATTTGTATTATTCAGAAAATGGTACAAAAAATGTTATACTTTTTTGCAATAATCTTTTATTAAAAAATCAGCCTAACCCCTTGTAATTAGTACTTGTGGATCAGGAAACACGTTTTGAGGCTATAAACATTGGGTAACATTCCTAACTATCTTGCATTATCCAAGCAAGATCCGAAAATGCTTGAGTAAGATAATTGCATATCTTTTCCTCAACACACTAGTTCATAAGTGACGGTTCCATGCATATTAAAAAGCCAAGTACTGGAGCTAAGGATGATGAGGTTCGAAGCTATGAAATGTGGATTTGAATAGTATGAGATTGATGGAGAAAGGATATGAAGTTCCTATGAACTTCACAGGTTCAATTAAGAGGAACACTATTAATAGTTAAGGTGTAATATCGTGTGTGTTTTTTTTGTTTACATTTAATTGTTGCCATGGACGCATTTCAGTCCACATATGGGTCCATAAACCATAGGTACGAGGATCATAACTGATGATAAATTGATCCTCATGACCCCTAGAAATGGTCTTCATCAAGTGGTACCAGAGCATGAGAAAATCCTATGGTGAGAGGGGTTGAGCATGATTGCAAAATCCTAGAGAAACATATTCTCGGAGAGATTCTAAGAGGAGAGAACCAGTGATACCAAAATGTCAATATCATGAGGAAATATTGATGATGTATTGGGTAGTAGGTGAATAGGATTCCTACAAATAAAGGCTTGGTTGAAAATCACTGTTGAGCATGGAGAATCTCAACAATACATGAGGAAAAAGAAGACCAAAGGTTGAATATGAACAAGGTGCATCAAGATATCATGAATATTTTCTACCTTGAGAGTCTGATGTAGGAGCATAACCCCCCCCCCCAAATCAAATTCAAAATCTCGATCCTTCCAAAAGAAGGTGGTGTGGCTAAGAGGAAAATTTCCTTTTATTTTCTGTAAACAATAGGGTGTTTGTTAGTTGTTTGTTATGATATTCTTATTTTGAGGGATAGATAGTGATATTGGAGGTTAGATCGGATATGCAATGATCCTATCCTTATTGTATTGTATTGTTTATATTTTTCCTAGGGGCTTAATTGAGAGAGGAGAGACCATACACAATGTAAACTAAGAAAGAATGATCAGGGCATGAGAGGTTCCTTAATGTGTAATCAAGCTTGATCTTAATATAAGTATGTGTAATTTATGTATCTGTGTCTTGATGTGTTTAATCCCATGTGTATAACCCTGTGAATTTTATGAGTATGGGCACATGAGATTTGTAATTCTAAGCCGTGAGGAAGTGCATATTCCAACGAAGAGAAAGATCCAACTTCGATCATGGTAGGATCAATGGTGATCCATTGGAAACAATATCATAGAAGAACCATGATCTAATCATCCAATTGCATGAAGGATCGACATTGATCCACAACGGAAGTGATATTAGGGATGAAGGATATCTTTCCATCCATTTGTTTGATAGATCAACAATTAGAAGCATCCAACTGGACCAACCACAATCGAAGGTGAAAATTTGAGAGCTGGTGATCTGTTTATCCCTAGTTCTTAAGTGACGGTTTCACACATATTAAAAAGATGAGTACTAGAGTTGAGGACGACGAGGTTCAAAGCTGTGAAATGTGGATTTAATAGGATAGGATCGATGGAGAAAATATATGCAGTTCGTATGAACTTCACGAGGTCAATTAAGAGGAGCACCATTGAAATTTAGTGTGCACTCTTAGGTGTATTTGTTTTGTTTACATTTAATTGTTGCCAAGGATGCATTTCAGTCCACATATGGGTCCATAACCCATAGGTACAAGGATGTAAACTAATGATAAATCGATCTCCATGACCCCCATAAATGGTATTCATCAGTTATCCAATGAATTACACCTCTATTACTTGCAAAAATGTATATTAATTAATCAACAATGCAACATTTTAGAACATTTGGCAATGTAATAAAATAAGAAACTCATTTTATTATATATGAATAAGAAACCCATTGTCATACAAAATGGGACAATGTAAATTTCCACAGTAATCAAAATGCAACCAATATGTAAATGTTACACTTATTGGTAACATTTTCTCATGCAATTGGGACATTGTGTCTAGTACATTAAACAAAATCCTTAATTTTCATAGACAAATATTTCAAAACATACAACTTGTAGTAACATTCAATTATATTGATTGTCATTCATCACTTGAACTGTTTCATCACTCAAGTTGCATGCATGCTTCATTTCTTCATCACTTGTAGGCGATATTGTACTTAGGTTATTTAAACTAATGTTTTCTTGATCAACTTGCTTTTGATGCCCCCCCTATTCATTTCCCATCTAAAAACATAGAAATAAAGTGTAATCAATAAATATACATTTATATAGTAGAATATACATGTTTTCGTAGATCAAAAGGCGTACGTAAACAATACACATGCTTTCGAAGTCATGCCGCATGCCATGCCTCAAAATATGTTTTGTTGGATGCACTCCATACTTCGTTTCCTGCATGTTTAATACACCATGACAAAGCATAGTCAATATAATTAATATAAAGGTTTCTTATTATTCCATTAATTATAAAACAAGGGAAGTTAAACAACATAGCTACTAACAAATTGTTCAGTTAAACCTTGATACTTCAACATATACTCTCAACCCTCACTTAACCCAATGTTGATCAATTGTTTGGTTGGCTCTTCTTTGTATCTTAGAACCTAATAGAAGACATCCATGGATGAGTGTAAATTAATTATATAGATATAAATATCACATGAACAAATATAAAATCTTAAGTAAGGTTGAAAATGTAACTACTCACAAACTTTGTGATCAAACCTTTTCTTCCTTGTTGTCTTGTATTATGTGCTAAATGGGTTCCATTTTTTTTTTATTTTCTGAAACAAAACAATTGAAAATTAGTATTTCATACGATAATTAAATTCAATGTAAATAAACGAATAAATGAATGATTACATACTTTTGATGCACATTGCCATTGGGATCCCTCCTCCCGTGATGCAATTATGTTCATTTATTTTACCATCTCCTTGTACACATTTTTGAACATCCCTACCAACATGTATTGGTTTTCACCTCATTTGTCACTTAGAGTTTTCATAATCTTACCAAAAAAAAAGTACAATACTTTTCTTTTCAAATCGACATGAAAGTAAATATAGCAAAAAAAAAATCTGGTAATTTTTGGAACATATTATAGAAAAACATGTTTAGTATTAATATTTTTTAAATAATTCTTTGTTATTGTCAGTTTTTTCTATTGCAACTCTCATGGGTTTCATTGACCATTGCTCCATAAACATTTCATGATAGTTTATGTATAAATTGATACTTGGAATCATTGGATTGATTTTTGTATTGTAAGTGGAAAGCACATCTATACATTCTTTCCACTATATCCCTCAAAGTTTCGTAAAACAATTTTTCCCTCTCATTAACTTCTAGCACCACTCTAGATGAATTGATAACTAATATATCATCATCATTTACATCCTTCATAATTTTTTTTCTCTTAGGATGACTTTCTGTTCCCTTGCTCTCGATCCTTGCATAACATTAGCAAAATGTGAAATCGAGTGTTTAAAACTTGACAATGTATATTTTCATAGTTATTCATTAATTTACATGGTTTATCTCTAGACAAATCAAACACCATGTTTAAAACTTGCTAGTGATTAATGTAAGAAATTTTTTTTTAGTTAAAAATCAAAGAAAAACTTCATATTGCTTACCTTTTGATCCACCTAATTTTTCTCTTTGCAACATTTCCATAAATATTTTACGCTCTTTTTCACTCAAATTGTGAATAATCTTATCGAGTTTCTTCAAGTTTTTTCTTTGCATGACAGACATTAACCAATACAAATAATTAATTTAAACTTAGAGATAATTCAAATATATAACTAATTTTCAAATAAAACTTAAAGAACTTGCCTTATTCTCTTGTTGGGATGAGCTACCATTGTGCTTGCTGCAATAAGTTGTTTTCCTTGAGCTTCTATCGACCATCTTCTATAAAGAAAACAAGAACCATCAGATATAACAATTATAAAATATTTTTTACAAAATAATATATTGGTGCATATCGTAAAATAGTACACCTTGGTGCATTAAACATACATTTATGCATCGATGCTCATTACTAATTATTACACATCGCCAAACCATATGATACTAAAATTATTGGAATTTATATTTTAAACTCATTAGTTCCATTTATAGAAATATGTGCATTGGTGTGATATTACTGTATTCTGTGAACCAGTGCGATATTACTCTACAATGTGCACCGCAAAAAAAATAAAAAAAATAGCGACAATGTTTGGGATCCAATGCAATGAGTGGTACCATTTCAATGGATAACAAATTCCCCATATACAAGTAAATAAACCCTATAAAAATCTATTGCTTAAAAAAGAAAATATCCTTGTGAAATATAGAGAGAGGAACCAAGAAAAACAACAAGAATGATTGATCTAGATAATTTTGAGAATGAATTGAAGATGGAAATATAACAGAGACATAACAATAAAATACACCAAAACATAGTAGAGAACACAAAAATACAGTGAAACCCAACATCTATTAATGAATAGGATAGAAAAACAATGTAGAACACAAAATGGTAAAATGAGGCAGCTTATCTATGAAAATAAAGAGATGTTGGCTACACTTCATTCGAAACAAGATTTACATCACACTCCATTGCATGCTTAAAGGGCCTCCTTCACCTCAATTATGTATGAGTGATAGGAGAAAAATTTTGATGATGCATGTGGGATAAATTAGTCTAAGTTTATAAAATTCCATAGGAATGTAAAACACTAGGACTTCCTGGGTGGTCACCTATCCCAGTACTACTCTAGCCCAAGTTCTCTTAACTGCGGAGTTATAATGGGATCTAGTGCATTAACTCTATGATGTAAGTATGTAAATAAGACCACTAGGAAATTATTACATGGTGTTTGTAATTAACAAATGACATTACATTCCATTTCCCATCAAAAGGTTGATCATCATGGCTTATCAAAACCATAGGCTTGAAATATTGATTCAATAGAAAAGGTGGATGGCCACCGAGATCCACCTAGATCATTCCTCCCCCCTAGGAAGAAATGGTCCCCATTGCGTCAAGTTCCCTCAAGAGATGGGGAAACTTCTTCTTAATCTGAGCCTTGGTGAGTCACTTGCCTTGTTGAAGTAGATGTCGTGCTTGTACTTTGTCTATGGAAGGATGTCATGAACCTGTTGGAGGTGTTAGATCTGTTCAAAAGATCTAGATACATGATTTTCCTTGGCCTAAGTGTGAGAGGAATCTGTCGGTGAAGATACAACAAGAATAACTATATCAATGGGGGATAATGGTTGGAACCCCAAGCATACATAAAAATGGCCATGGCCAATATAACTATTTTGAACATATGGAAGACTCTAATTCTCTTTGTGCTCCTCTAAAATCTTATTGACCTACTTCTGCTGGATAGAAACATCTTGGGACAAGGCTGTAGTGGTTGAAATGACCTTCTGTTCACCCTATGAATGGATCGTGAAGAGGAAAAACTTTATGGTCCGAGAGATTACTTTAGACATTGTTTTTTTGAGATCAATGAAGTGGCAGTAGTTGGAGCTACCTCTGGTACGTAGAGATGACCTCCCAGAGTAACAATGACATTTCAGCGTCGAGACTCATAAATAACATGAAGTTTCTACATATATGGTTTTCATAAAAGAAAATCACAAACTTCAAGTGGGGAAACATCGCACACTACCTCGTCCTTGAAGGGCTTGATGCCATAGGAAAAGAGACATGACTGGTTGACAAAGATGTCTCATCCCCGACTCAACCATCCGATGGTATATAGTTGGGGGTGTGGCATTCTTTGCAGCTTCAATATCTTGACAACCTTGGTTTATATTAGGTTCTTTTGAATCTCGTTGTTAACAATTAAATGTAGTGGGCTCCCCTTTACCCACATTTGTGAGTGGAAGAATTTCTCCCCCTCCTCAAGCTCCTCTGACTCTTCTGGTTGTATTATTGTGGCCTTGATGGTAGCAATGGGTTTTTCATCGATGATCCATTTCCATTGATTGTTCTCTAAACCAAATTATAAGTTAGGTTTTGATTATTTTTATTTGAGCTCGACCATCAATGACTGTTTCGATCGACATTCATCAATGTTGTGCCACAAGATTTTGTGAAACTCACACCACTTTCCAGTGTCTTTCTTAAACTTCCTGTTACCGTTATTTTCTTGCATCTTGGACTAGATTTCGTGAGGTTGGCATTCCTTGTTGATATGTCCTTCATTCCTTGATTTAGGGTTTCCTTTTCCATTCTTCTGTTGTGGTATATTTTCAAACCCAAACTCCCGCTTACCCCGCTGCTTGAATTTATGCTCAATTTTGACTGCATATCAATAAGTAACTCCCAGTGAGGAGATGTAAAATAAATCCATCTATGTTTGGATGTACCTGTGCAGACAGTTGTGGTACTTCAAAACCAGGTGTCACTCTAAGTCTTTGATACCCAACTTTGATCACAAGGTATGAAAGATGTTAGTATACTCCAACACCATTTAGTCTCTTTTCTAATGCAGAGTCATCCATCTCATGTAATGGTCATCATAGTTTCTGACAAGGTAGAACTCCTCCTTTAGGGAATCTACAAAGGCATCCTAGGTGGGTTCTCTTTTGAATGGCATAGATTCATCTGTGGTGTATCTCTCCGAATAACCTTCCCACCAAGATTTGACATGGAGAAGGGATTTAAGGAGTGCAAAAGTGATCTTTTCACCAATGGAAATTTTTTGGACGAAGTAATAACCTTCTAGCATATTCAACCATTTTTCTAGAGAATATGCATCTATATGGCCTTCAAATAAGGGGATATCAAAATTGACTTGTACCTTGAAGGTTGTCTCACCTTCGAAATGATTTCTTGTCGAAGATGCCTCAGTATTCACCATCGATAGTCTTCGAAGGATATGAGAAAATTTGTCCATCATCTCATTCCTTTGTCGCATGAGGGATTCCTCGAGAAACTTCTTGAAAATATCTTATTATTTATCATCTCTCTTTTCTTCTACCATGGGAGGTTTCTTGGGATAGAGAGAGAGTTTTTCCTCAAGAGAAACTAGCTTGTGGCCCATATCTCTATATCCTGACCTCATCAGGGTCCTACTATGAGAAATGACAAAAAACAAACTGCTCTGATACCACTGATCCAGATTATTTTGAGAACAACATGAAGATGGAAATATACCAGAGATATAACAATGAAATACACCAAAATATAATAGAGAAAACAAAAATACAGTGAAACCCAACTTCTATTAATGAATAAGATAGAAAAACACTATAGAATACAAATTGGCAAAATGGAGTAGCTTAACTCTTAAAAGAAAGAGATGTTAGCTACACTTAATTCACAAAAAGATTTACATCACACTCCATTGCATGCTTAAAGGGCATCCTTCATGTCAATTATATATGAGAGAGTGAGAGGAGAACAATTCCCATGATGCATGTGGGATAAATTAGTCTAAGTTTATAAAATTCCATAGGCATGTAAAACACTAGGACTTCCTGGGCAGTCACCCATCCTAATACTACTCTAGCCCAAGCACACTTAACTGCAGAGTTCTAATGGGATCCGATGCATTAAGGTTATGTTGTAAGCATGTACATAAGACCACTAGGAAATCATTACACGGTGTTTGTAATTAACAAATGAAATTACATTCCATTCCCCATAAAAATGGTGAATATCATGGCTTATCAACACCATAGGCTTGAAATGTTGATTCAATGGAAAAGGTGGATGACCACCGAGATCCACCTAGATCTATGCTAGGGCTTCAAAACACTAAAGGTAACTATGAAACCCTTTTATTTTTTCTGAGAAAGCATTGAAAATAGTTTGAATCAAATAGGGAAAGATTGAGATGATAAATAGAATGAAATTACAACCTTGAAATTTATCCTCTACATATTTGTATGTGGCCTACGTTGATCCCTTCCAAATTTAACTCTTCAAAAAATATACTCATTCAAAAATATTTGTTGGTAAATATCTCTTGCAAAAATATCCCCTCTAAATTTGTCCAAAAGAATGAAACAATGAATAATGTTTTCATTTATAAACACCTATAGTTAGAAAAAGAAATTCCCGCTCATTTTTTCATTATATATTTCAACGCATTGACGATAAAAACGATCACTGTTTTTTTGTAACGTACTATCTCATAACAATTTTGTAGAGCATTGGTGTGATTTAAAACATTGATGCAGTTAAAAATGTTGTTGCACTTTATATGTAGAAAAGCATTGGCAAACATGTACATTTAAAAAAATTCATTTATTTTTTCGGTATAAAATCAGTGCGGTACATAGTTTTAGGTGCCCTAGAGCACTCTCTACGTATAAACAGACCGATCTCAATCTTATTGATGAAATAGAAATGAAAAACTCTGTAATTAATTTTTTTGGATATTTTTTTTTGCAGAGGCAGTAACTGAGGTCACACTTCGATGCTTTTCATTGTTTAGCACACCGATGCCTTGTTATGTAGGCACATTACCAAACATGTACATTTAAAAAATTCATTTATTTTTTCTCTATAAAATGAGTGTGCTACATAGTTTTAGGCACCCCGGTGCACTCTTTACGTAAAAATGCATTGATCTCAATTTTATTGACAAAATATAAATGCAAACCTCCGCAATTAAATTTTATGAAGATTTTTCTTTTCAAAGGCAGTAATGGAGGTCACACTTCACTGCTTTTTATATAGGAACACTTGGAAATAATGGAGAAAGTGCTAGTTGTAAGTGCCAGTAATAAGCGCCAGTTGTAAGTGCCAGTTAGAAGAGTCAGTCTTAGTTAAGAGTCCAGTCGTCTTTGGTTTGCATGTAACCGACTCGGGAGAGTCTTTTCCTATATAAAGATGTAATCCGTCTTCATTGAATGATAAGAAGTGAGCGTAGCCTCACCGTGTTGTTTTGATCTCATATATTTTATCTTGGTATCAGAGCCACGGGGAGAAGTGCAAAAATTATTGAAGTTCGTAGGTCCCTCCTCTGGTAGGGTGCGGGGGCATATTATTCGGCCTTCACGCGCATAGAAAATGGAAAAATTCCCGCAGGCCAAGACAACATTACGGTGCGGAGATATTTGGGCATTCACGCAGGCGGAGTACTCGAGACGTGCGAACACCTCGCGGCCAAATACAAAGTGAAGTGCGAGAACTACGAACTCCCCGCAGTCAAGTAAGTCGTGAGTTTTTGAGATCAGTTGCGTGGGTTTTTTTTTTGAAGCTTTGCATGCGCTGACAGAAGACTGTTGCGTGAGTGTTTGTGCAAAACTGCGTGAGAAAGGTGCGTAAGAACAACTGCATGAGTTTACTTGCGTGAGAAAATCCTATTACATGGAAGAGTTTTGAAAAGCGTGGAGTTTGAATGCGTAAGGTTATATGTGCATGCGTGAGTTTAATTCTGGTGCATGCGTGGATATGGATATATGGATGCATGAGTTTTAAGTGGATATTTGTTACATTAGAGTGGATATATGTTAAAGTGGAGCATTTAATGGTGTGAAGTTATAAAGTTTATTCATCTTTTATTAAAAGTGAATGCATGTGTAGTTTTTATAAAAGTTTTTATATATGAGCTTTAATTTTTTATATGTAAATCTTTGAATGGGAGTGCAACATTGTATTGTTTTATTAAGTGGATACTTTTTAAAACCTAAGGTGAATATTTAAAAAGTTTTTTTAAGGAGGGAGTTATAAGTTGACATTGCCGAATGCATGCATGATTTAAGCTGACAATAGAAATATAGTTGGATCAGTGGATTCGAAAGGTAGAGCGACGAACTACTCAACACTCGACAAAAATTTGCATATCCTTGGTGATTTTCTTGCAGAGACTAAATTGCAGTGATGGCGAATCTGCTGGCAGAGACCTACCTCAACGAATCCAACAAGTTAGATGGCTCAAACTTCATTAACTAGAAATTCAAGATGTAGACGCTCATGGAGGGCTATGGTGTCTGGAACATTGCAAATGGAACCGAATTGAAACCTGTTGCGGCTGCAGGTGAGACAACAGCAGTAGGAGGTGCGACAACAGCGGTAGGGGGTGTGACAGCAGCACAGATCCAAGACTGGGAGAAGCGTGAAAACAAGGCAAAGGTATTGTTGCGCATGTCCATTAAAGATAGCATAATTCCACATATTAGAGACACTACAACTTCTGCTGCAACATGGACAGATCTTAAAGCATTGTATGAAACTAGCAACACAAATCGCATTTTGTTCCTGAAAACTAAATTGCTAGGCATTAATATGGATGGAAATGAATTTGTTAGTTCATTTTTGGGTCGCATTAAAGAGGTGACAGACAAGTTAGTAAATATAGGGGAAATTGTTTCCAATACTGATCTAGTGACTATTACCTTAAATGGTATGCTAGAAGACTATCATTTGTTCATAATAGGTCTTGCAGCAAGGGAGAAACCTCCCACGTTTGAAGAACTGACAGGTATTTTGTTGCAAAAGGAAGAGAGGCGCAGGAATCTGAAGCCTCTGAGTAATGATTTGGCACTGTGGTCAAATAATAGATCTGTGAGAGGGAGATCAGGAGTAAGAGGCAGAGGAGGTAATTCATGGAATAGAGGCAGTTCATCGTAGAGAAGACAATCTCCAAATCAAGGTATGCAATCTGATAGGAATGAGTCAAAGAGTTGTTTTTATTGTGTTCGACCTGGACATATGGTTAAAGAATGTCATAAGAATAAAAATGATGAGGCTAGGAATAAACCTAGAACACATTCAGGTCATTATGCAGAAAAATCTTCAAATCAAGATCAAAGATTATTTATTGCTAGTGATGATATTGATGAACCCCCAAATTTTGACTCACGAGATCTTAGGTTGTTTGTGTCTAACGCTGCTTTATCTGCTGAAATGGATGATTCTGATGCCTGGTTTGTGGATTCTGGAGCATCAATACATATGACTTGTAATAAAAATTGGTATGCTAATTTCAAAGAAACTCAGAATGGTGTCAGCATATATCTTGGAGATAACCGTGCTCATCATATCAAGGGATATGGAGACATTCATGTGACATTGCCGAATGGTACTGTTCGTCACATTCGCAATGTGGTGTATGTGCCAGGAATAAAGAAAAATTTGATCTCTGTATCCACCATTACAGAACAAAACTTGAAGGTTGAATTCTTCAAGAATTATTGCATAGTGAAGGATCTGCTGGACCACTTCCAAACTGTTGCAATGGGTGTCAGAGTAGGAGGTTTATACAAACTTGATGTTACCAGAAAAGCACATCATGCACTGACTTCTGCCACTATGCCAACAGAGATTCTTTGGCATCAAAGGTATGGACACATCAATCATCCTGATTTATTGTTATTACAGAAAAAGAATATGGTTGAAGGTCTTCCCATGTTAAAGAATGAGAA
>ML811161.1:44596-71519 GCA_009831015.1 Picea engelmannii | reverse complement strand
CATTATATGTTGATGATTTAATAATTACAGGAAATGCAGAGAATTTGATTGATGAAATCAAGGAGCAGTTGTCAAAGGTATTTGAAATGAAAGATCTTGGTGAGTTACATTACTACCTAGGTCTTGAAGTTTGGAGAAATGCAGGCCAAACTTTTGTTTGTCAGAGTAAGCATATCATAGAAATACTTAAGATATTTAAGATGGATCAGTGTAAGTATTCTACTATTCCCATGCAACAGAATGTGAAACTGTCTTGTGATGATGGTTCGAAGGAGGTGAATGGCACTGTGTATAGACAGATGGTGGGTAGTCTGAATTATATCACCACAACCAGACCTGATATTTCATATTTTGTGAGTGTGTTAAGTCAGTTCATGGAGAAACCTCATGAAATCCATTGGAATGCAGCAAAGGCAGTACTCAGGTATCTAAAAGGTACACTTGATTATGGTATTAAGTTTATTGATGCATCTAATGTTGAGTTGATAGGTTATTCAGATTCTGATTGGGCTGGCAATATGGATGATCGAAGATCAAACACTGGATATGTGTTCAGCATTGGATCCGAGGTTGTTTCATGGAGCAGTAAAAAGCAGCCTACTGTATCTTTGTCTTCTACCGAAGCAGAATATAAAGCCTTGTGTGCAGCAACTTGTGAAGTTGTTTGGTTAAGAAGACTTCTTCAAGATGTTGGAGCAGAATGAAAGGAACCTACGATGATCAGATGTGACAATCAAAGTTCAATCAATATTGCGAAGAATCCAATTTTTCATGCAAGGACAAAGCATGTTGAAGCTTAGTATCATTTTGTTCGAGAAAAGTTGCAGTCAAATGAAATAACTCTTGTGTATTGTAATACTAGTGAAAATGCTGCTGATATTTTCACTAAGCCTCTTGGAAAGATTAAGTTTGAACTATTTAGGGATATGTTAGGTGTATAAGTCAATCCATTCTCCATTAAGGGGGAGACTTGGAAATAATCGAGAAAGCGCTAGTTGTAAGCGCCAGTAATAAGCGCCAGTTGTAAGCGCCAGTTAGAAGAGTCAGTCTTAGTTAAGAGTTCAGTCATCTTTGGTTTTCATGTAACCGACTCAGGAGAGTCGTTTCCTATATAAAGATGTAATCCGTCTTCATTGAATGATAAGAAGTGAGCATAGCCTCACCGTGTTGTTTTTCTCTCGTATATTTTATCTGTTTTGCTCTCATTGTTTTGCACTTTATATGTAGAAAATCACTGGCAAACATGTACATTAAAAAAAATCATTTATTTTTTCGGTATAAAATTAGTGTGGTACATAGTTTTAGGTGCCCTAGAGCACTCTCTATGTATAAACAGACCGATCTCAATCTTATTGATGAAATAGAAATGAAAAACTCTGTAATTAAGTTTTTTGGATATTTTTTTTTGCAGAGGCAGTAACCGAGGTCACACTTCGATGCTTTTCATTGTTTAGCACACCGATGCCTTGTTATGTAGGCACATTACCAAACATGTACATTTAAAAAAATCATTTATTTTTTCTCTATAAAATGAGTGTGCTACATAGTTTTAGGCACCCCTGTGCACTCTTTACATAAAAATGCATTGATCTCAATTTTATTGACAAAATATAAATGCAAACCTCTGCAATTAAATTTTATGAAGATTTTTCTTTTCGAAGGCAGTAATGGAGGTCACACTTCACTTCTTTTTATATAGGAAACCCATGTAATCTATAACTAATTAAGAACACCGATAACTTTTTAAAAACATTCAAAATTCTATTTGAAGTTAGATTGTTCTATGCTTCCCGAACTTTCTTTTAAGAATTCATTCACATATTGATGATGGTTTGGGCTCAAATGTAGGGAAAACATGTTATAATACCAAATATCCAATTCTTCAGATTCCAACTCAGTCCATATCATTGAAAGTTCATTAATTTCTCCCTTTCCATTTGAATTAAGTCTATATTTTGTTTATAATTCATTTATCCGATTGAATTTATGTTATTTATGCGTATGCATTTGAATAGTTGTTCAATGAATTTTGTAGGATCATGATTCAGGATTGTATTTGAATGTGTAAGATATTCCACCAGTCCAAAAATTCCACAAGATATTATCAAGAGAAATATACCACAAACAAATGCTTGATGAAAATGGACAATTGCTTTACCCTGCCAATTGTAACATGCCATCTTCTAGCAACTAGCCTAGTTCAACGATATTACACTGGGAATTAGATCTCTTTTATGACACCCTAGTAGTATGTGGTTGTTAAAAATGTAAAGAATTGAAGAATAAACCTCGACGTGCCACATTGTTCCATTATATTAATGATCGACTACCCAAAGTTGAGGGTCTAATACCTCCTATTGCAGTCAAGAATCCAATAGGCGATATAGAAAAGACACGTAGGAACACTTCAATATGCTTCTTTTTTGAAAAATTGGAAGCCAAATAAACTAAGTTTCATCCTAAATTGACCAACCCATCTCCTTGTGTTGAGTCAACGAAGAGTTCTAGTGAGCCAAAGTATGATATTAATACTACCCAAAACATCTGTACCAGAAGATCCAAAAAGTTGTATGAGCTAAGACAAAAGATATCCAAGTACACACCAAAGTCGGTTCAATTGTTGGGAGGTAGCAATGAATTTCCTCTTCCTATGCATCTGCAAAGTAAATACCAAAAATTTTACAACCGAGCTTTGTATGGTGCTTGGTAGTCTTCCATGCATGTGCCCGATGTTGGAACTGAATTCTCTTTTTGTGGTAATAGTTTTTTTTTATTATAAATGATCCTACTACTTTGTATTAAATGTAAAAGAAAATGTACATTATCTATGTTGTTGGTTTGCTTCTAGGGAAACCAGACCAACAAAAAAAATCATTTTACCAAGTTTCAATGACTTGAAAAACCAGTTTATCTTAAAACCACATACCATAATATGTTCAAAATGAAAGATGACAAATGGGATTCTAAGATATAATTGCCTATTATGTTGATTACTAGAACGATGTGGGGCTACAACTCCTAGACCTCTAAAAATAAAAATAAAAAATAAATCAGACGTATCATAAGTGAAATTAGACCAAAGGAATATGGTCATCAACTACTAGAACCTAGGGATGCAGGTAGTCTAACTAGAAGAAGTCCATACCAACAAATGTCTCAGCTAACATGTTGACCTTGTGACCAAGATCTTAATCTGAAGCTGCACATCATCAAGTTGGAAGATAATATCTTGATGTACCTCATTTATCTCAAGCAAAAAATTACCCATAAGCATATTCACATGCCAATATAGATCTACAACCTGATAATAATTGGATTCTAAGGTCTATAAGGAACTTGGGTCTAGGATCCAAGGTAAAATGTTTTCATTTACTTCCTCATCAAGGATGAAGTGCCTAAGAACCCTCCCAAATTGTGTATATTAAAAATTCATTATTATTAATGATTTCATTTTCCCCTCGAATGGGGTGATAATGGCGGGATTCATGCTAGAAACCTGGCTAAGGGATCCCACGCGCCATGATCTCACACCTTTCATAGCACCACATGGGATGATGACAGGTCCTATCTCCCACACGTGCAACTAAAATGAATCAAGAGACCACATAAAAGGTTCATCCCTCTAATTCAATAAATATTAATGCTATGGTATATGTAATTGTTGTGGGTTCGTGACCAGTGGCTGGGGCTAGGCCCCGGCCCTTTCTTCGCTCGACTGAACCTTCTATCAAATTAAAATAAATTTGAATACATATATGGGTAAGAAACAAAGCATAGGCAGGTTGGTGGCCCAACCCATGCAGAGACTCTTCCCACGCCCGGAGGTTGCGGGTTTGACTCCGATGGAAACCATAAAATTTTACACCAACGAACCAATAATGAGGTGCCATGTGACTACCCCTGGCTGGGCCATGTGGCACATTCCCATTCGCTAGAATAATGAAATGTGTTGACTAACAATTGGTTCACGTCAACCACACCAAACACTTGCCATGTCATCCTATGCCACTTCATAACCTAACAACTCAGCACCTGCCACGTAGCAGTACTTTCTGCACAATCAGACTGTGCGGACTGTATAATCAACATTTTGTTTCCTATTTGGAAAAGTGGAAACAATGCAATATCTCTCACATACGATGTTCGTTTGAGCCCGTTCAAGTTGTGTTGGGATCATGAGGATGAGATCTACGCCATGAATCTATTTTTGAGAAATTCCAAGCACTTTGATTTTTTAGCATATTTTGATCCCCTGGATCACTCCTCCCCATTGGGAAGCTTTTGGACCTCCAAAATACTACTTTCAGTCTATCTGAAGATAAGGGTACATTTCCCTCACCTTTCCAACCTCAATCCATTTGTCTTTGCTTGGATTTGTGCCTTTAAGACCAACACGAAGGTATTCCACATTCCCTCATTTTGAAGTTCTCATCCTCTTGCCAAGGATTGTATCCTCATGCAATTATGAAAGATATTATGGTGATAAATCACTTATGGAAGGAATCTAAACATGATCTCCTTGATCATCAATCAAAGGAGGCTCATACAATCTCAGATTCTCAACATTAACAACTGCATACATTTGCATATAAGGAGGAAAATCCAAATGGAAGGCATTGTTACCAATCTTTTCAAGAATCTTGAAAGGTCCATATCTAATTGGTTTCATTTTTTTACCTTCTCCTTTAAGCCTCTCTTTTCTAATATAAATCCAAAATTCATCTCCAACTTGGAAACTGTGATCAACATGATTTTTGTCATGCCTTGTCTTGAACTTGGCTTGGCTCTTTTCCAACTTTTCTTGTACCATTTGATGCACCAACTAAGTTTGTTCAATGAACTTCTTTGCTCTATCAATGTCATAATGACCATCAATAGCAATGTCCTTCCCAAAGATAAAATCTAAAGGAGATTTTGGCAAATAACCAAAACATGCCTCAAAAGGAGATGTTTGAGTCAAAGAGTGCTTAGCTCGGTTATAAGCATGTTGAATGTATTGTAGGTGCTCATCCCAATGCTTAGGATGTTTGTTGCAATAACCACGAAGAAGATGTACTACTATTATATTCACCACTTCTGTTTGAACATCAGTTTGTGGATGAAATGTTGTGCTCTTATTCATCTTGGTGTCTATGAGTGCCCATAAGCTTAACCAAAAGTTTCCAATAAATCGAGAATCTCGATAAAAGATAATAGATTTGGGCAACCCAAAATGTACCCAAACATGCTGAAAGAACATTTGTGTCATTTGTTTAGATGTAACCTGCTTCTTACAAGGCATCAAAATACACATTTTTTATGAAACAATCAACCACAACATAAACATAATCATGATTATTTTTAGACATAGGTAGACCTCCTACAAAGTCCATGAAAATGCTTTCCCAAGGATGAGAAGGAACCAGAAGTGGAGTATATAAACCTAACTTTATATTGCTAGGATTTCTTATAGCACATAAATAATATCCTCTTACATATATTGTAACACTTTCATTCATTTTAGGCCAATAACAATACCTTTGCAAATTAGCCACCGTTTTTCTTACACCAAAGTGGCCAGCAATAAGAGAGGAATGTGCTTCCCTTATGATGTTGACTCTTTCACCCTATGGAATACATAGCTTGCCAAGATGATACAAAAGATTATCATGCACATGGTAATCCAATTCCTCAATTTGGTTAGAATGACACAAAGTTGCATAAACCTCTTTAAAATCATCATCTAAATCATATTGTTCAACATAGCTCTCATGCATGGTACAATTATGCTTAAGAATAATTGAAGCACTAACAATAGGCCTATAAATCATATCATAAACTTTGTTATAAATGCATTTCTTATAGCTGATAACCAAGTGGAATTGTTGTAGAAAACCCATCCATTTGAAGTGCCTTTCTTTTTGTATCTTTGTTTGTGATTGTAAGTATTGCAATGGTTGATGATCTGTGTGAATGATAGTATCTTTTCCAAAAAAATAATGTTTCCATTTTTTTACACTTTGCACCAATGCATACAACTCCTTATCATAAGTAGGATAATTAATCACAACACCATTAAAAGTTTCAGAATGAAAACAAATGGGCTTACCATTATGCAACAAGACTGCTCCCATTGCATAATTACTTCCTAATTTCAGACATCCATTTTAGATCCAAACAGATGCAAGTAATTATGAAATGGGAGAAGTCTTGTTGCGACATGGTAATCCCATTTTTTTGATGCTTGTCACTGCATGTAATGGAGCTGCAATTGAAGAGAAGTTAGAAATAAATTTTCTCCAATATTTAGTTGCTCCCAAAAATATTCTTACCTTTGTCACATTGTTGGGCTTGGGCTAATCCAAAAATGAATTTGACCTTGGAAGGATCAATTTTCAGTTCTCCTCCAACAATATGTCCCAAGTAAATAAGTGAGGTCTTTCCAAACTCACATTTAGACGTCTTTAAAAACAACTTTTCTTTCTTCAAGACATCTAAAACTTGCTTTACATGCATAACATGCTCTTCACGAGATTTGCTAAATATCAAAATGTCATCCAAGTAGACAATCAAACAATCATCAAGAAAAGGCCTTAAAACACCATTCATAACTCTCATGAATGTAGTAGGAGCATTAAAAAGCCCAAATGGCATAATCATCCATTCAAACAAACCTTGCTTTGTTTTGAAAGATGTCTTCCATTTGTCTCCTTCAACAATCCTAATCTGATGATATCCACTTCTCAAATCCAACTTAGTAAAATATTTGGCATCTTTCAATTGATCAAGAAAATCATCAATTCTAGGAAGATGATAATGATTATTTACTGTAATCTTGTTCAAGGCTCTGAAATCTACACACATGTGCCATGTACCATATTTCTTTGGCACTAAAAATATTGTTGACCCACATGGCGATGTGCTTGGCCTGATAATCCCTTTGTCAAGAAACTCTTGTATTTGTTTTTTAATTTCAACATTCTCCATGAATGACATCCTGCACATACCAATTTTTGGAAGAGGACCATCTTGTTGCAATTGTATCTCATGTTGGATATCCCTTTTAGGAGGCAATCCTTTTGGTTCCTGAAACATCTCATCGTATTGGTTAACAACCTCATAAAATTCAGATTTCAACTTTGTATCACAACCTTGGAAAGCTTATTTTTTAACATTGTCTTTGGGTTTGATCATCAAGAGTACAAATTTCTTACTAGCATTGACTAATCTCTTCATTTGTCCAGCATTTACAAGTGACAAATTCATCTTCTTTGTATGTTCTCTAACAATGTACTCAAATCCATTTTTAAACAAATGATATTTGTTCTCATGACAATGAAAGATGGCTCTCCTATCATATAAATATGGGATTCCCAACACAATACCACAAATATCCAATGGAATAACATCAAGCTCTACCTCATCTATATAGTTTGCAATGATGGAAAATCTAAGTTTACATATTCTTGTCACATGCAATTTGGCATTATCACATATCCATCCTAGACAATATGGTTTATGATGTGGAGTAGTTTCCAAATTGAATTTATTAACAATGTCTTCAGATATGAGGTTTGCTTGATATCCAATATCAAAAAGACTATCTATCTTGGTATGCTTTGAAATAACCCTTAAGTGGAAAATCTCTATTCTTTGTTTTTCATGTTGAGTTTCATTGAGGCTACTACTACTTGAATAACTAGTACTTGCAATAGAATCCTTACCTTGAAAACCCATGGCTGTAATTTTTGTTTCATCTCCCGAAACAGAACCTAAATCATGTTGTGTAGTTGCAACAGTCTTTGGTTTCCCCTTATGGTTGAACTTTTTGGGTCTTGTTGGAACACATAAAATTCTAAACTTTTGAGCTTTATATTTTGTACCTCATGAATATAAATTTTACCGAAAGGGAGCAGAAACTTGGAAAGTGACCTTTTAATTTTAAAAACAAATTCATTGTTGGTTAACAATATCCGTCGTTGATGAGTTTTTCCTTTTGATCGAATGATCCTAATAACCTTCGGAGTTCTGGAGCCACCTAAGTTTTAAATAGGTAAATCTCTAACGGTCACTTCAAAGCTCCGCATTTCAGATGTTTCAATAGGTCTAAACAATAAAAACCCCCGAAGTACGAGCTCCCGAAATACTTAAAGTTAACGCAGCTAATTAATAATTAAGATCAACTACTAGATAATTGATGACGTTCGTGATTGGCTAAAGTTAACAATTTGAATAATTACTGTGATTTTCTTAGTAACAAATTTCATCATATTTTTTTTAATAATCTTTCTGTAAACAAATCTATACAAGCTCTTTGAATTTCAAAATTATTTTACTATTTACAATTAAGAGTTTTATTCAACGAAGAGATTACATATTTCTCTTGTTACAGACAGGCTAATTTTTTACGCCACGAAAAGTTGCAGGGAAGCTTGACCTCAGAATCTAGTGGAATGATAAATTAGTTCGGAAGTTGGATAAACTAAGGGAAGGGGCTAAATAGACAGAAAATAGAGCACAAACTCTTCGGAGCGCTAAGCCCCTGAAGTGGAAGATCTGGTGTCGTGTGTCCTTTGATTTGGATGACTAATATTTACTTCAGAAGTCTAGGATTCAAGCGTTTTGAGATGCTTAACCTTGCAAACCTTTCAGAGTGCTAAGTCCCCGAAGTGAGAGATTTGGCACTGCGTGTCCTTTGATTTGTACGGTTGAGATTTACTTCAGAACTCCGAGCTTTGGGCATTTTCGAGATTCTTAACATTGCAAACCTCCCGAAGTGCTAAGTCCCGGAAGTGAGAGATCTGGTGTCGCGTTTCCTTTTATTTGGACAACTGATATTTACTCCAGAACTCCGAGCTTTGAGAGTTCTCGCTTCACACATCCAACTTTATTTCGAAGTGGTTATCCCTGAAGTGAGAGATCTAGCGCCGCATGTCCTTTTGATTTCAATGGTGAGGATTTACATCGAAACTCTGGGCTTTGGGTGTTCCAAGGTGAAAATATCAGAAATGATAAATCTCTGAAGTGAAGGATCTCTTGTCGTGTGTCCTCTTGATTTCAATGATGAAGATTTACTTCGAAACTCTGGGCTTTAGGATTTCTCGCTTCACACATCTAGATTTCTTCTGAAGTGGTTATCCCCAAAGTGGAGGATCTCCTGCCACGTGTCCTCTTGATTTTAACGATGAAGATTTACTTTGAAACTCTGGGCTTTGGGCGTTCAGAGGTAAAAATATATGAAGCGCTAAGTCTCTGAAGTACATGATCTCTTGCCACATGTCCACTTCGATCAACATTCCAGATGGGCTTCAGTTCTTCAAGAGTTATTTACTCAACACTGCTTGCCTCCTTCCAGAGTACAAAATATCTGAATATGGGGATCATCTGACAGATGTCCCCCGATCAGATCGGTGGAAAAGAATTGTATGAAATTCACTTTATCTTCTCTACATATGACCAAGAGATGTGACCTCAGCTTAGCTTTGGATGCTTATCTCACTTCACGAAGATCGAAAGTCAAATTTTAATGGATCATGGAGATCAGTGACTGAGAGTGATTGTGGGGGTCGAAGTTTCACGGGGTTTAATTTCGAAGGGCGGTCCCACAATTTAAACCACGATTTTCTCTCGTGGGTACGTGGCATCACCAGGTGCATTGCATGTTGAAAAGAGGGTTACTTCAAACCACCCCCTCACACCCCCACAAAATAGAGGAACGTAAAGGGACACTGGAGCAACACATTTCATCCACGTCATGTACCCCGTTCACCTTCCAGCCTGTCACACCATCCATGTCATGTACCTCGTTCACCTTCTAGCCTGTCACAACTTCCACATCAATTACCTCGTTTACCTCACCACCTACGCTTGTCCCCACATCATCCTATTCATAAGAAGTTACTCTTTCTCGTAACTATTATCCATCACATAACGATCCAACACTGAGCTACCTGTTACATTATCACTCCCCCCATATTTTCAACTGATATTATTTTTCCAGTAAACGCATCCGAAGAACATATAGCAAGGGAATCAGATGGCGAGGATAGTAAACAAATGATTATGGTGGCCTCAATGGACATGTATGCCCAATTCAAAGAACAAAGGAAAAAAAGTGCATATGCAAGCAAATGAAGAGCCATATGAAAGCACCAGCTCAAACAATATCTTCCTGCTATCATTTTATTCAAATTACATTCTATTTTTGGGGGATATTGTATGAAGTCCAACGGTTTTTTAGTTGAGACAATTTTGTATAAATATAGAGATTTTAGATTTAAACCTAGGAGGCTTCAAGCCCAATGTGGGATGCTTCTTGCCAGATGTAATAGAAAAAAATCTCCTTTTTGAGTATTAATACAAGTGCAGACAAAGATTCTAATTTTTGTTCAGTTTGAGTTGTTTGTTTCTCATGTATTTCCATATCTCTGAATTTCCTTATGTAATTCCTTGATAAGTGATTGATTGCAATTTAGTATCACAACTACTGTAATCACATTATATCGACAATTCACTAAGTAAGCAATTTTTCCTCTGTATTTACTATAAGTAAAGAAAGACCTGCAAGTTGTTTGAATTACTTCATTTCATATTTTGTTCAAGGGTGCACTCTCTACTTTTCTTCTACTGCAACAAGGTGAGACTCTTCAACAATTGATGCCTTGCTTTGTTTAATAGTTTTGTAAGTTTCCCTCACACCATTTGATATTACAATTGTGACTCAGACAACGAAATAAGGCCTTTGTACTATCCTATTATTAATTTCATTTAAGGATCATTTCTTATATAACTAAAGGTAGAAAAGGCACTCTTTTAAAACATTCTCTATAAAAATTCATGATGCCTAACATTACTCTTTGAGCCTTAGGATTAATCTTAGGAACAACATCTTTTTGGCGTCGTTTCAGGGGACGGGGAAACAAAGTTATTTTTCCCAGGGAGAATGAAAAAGTAAAAATTTATTCTTTGATGGTGAACAAATATTGGATACGTGAATGTTGATTAAGGTTGGTTGTCATTGATGTCAACCTTTGAAGAAAGTCTAGTAGAACCCAGGTTTGGGTAATGGACCCAAGTTTTTTTGATGGATAATGGTATGAGTTTTGATATATTTGTAGGTAATACTATTCTATATGGATAGTACATGTCATTCCATTTCCAGTGGTATGTGGAACGTCACATAAATCCTCACGGTTAGAGAGTTATGGCCATGGGAAGTTGGAGAACCCTCATGAGTCATAAGGTCAAAGTAGTCAAAGTGGTTTAAGAGATTTTTAGAAGGTAAATAATAAAGTGAAGTGATAAGTGTACTATAATTCAAAGTGAATAAAAAATAAATTATTTAAATAATAAAGTTAATGGAGAAATTACTAAGTTGAAAAGTGGTTAGAAGTGGGTTAGCCCTAAAATAAGGAAAGTGGTTTAAGATGGTTAGAAGGTAACCCCTTGAGGTAAAGTGAAATGATGAATGTACTATAATTCAAATTGGATACAAAATAAATTATTTAAATAATAAAGTTAATGGATAAATTACTAATTGGACAAGTGGTTAGAAGTTGGTTAACCCTAACATAAGGAAAGTGGGTTAAGATGGTTAAAAGGTAACCCCTTGAGGAAGCTACATGAAAGTATAAATAAGAGGCAATGCTCTTTCATTTTAATTACACTTGAGCATATTGAATATCTACAGGTGAATGATGTAACCAAAGGATATCTAAGCCAAATTTCAGAGAGAAGGTGAAGTAAAGAAGGTCGAAATTCAAGGGAGGATAAATTATTTTGATGATGCTTTCTAAGGTATGTTATTTACATGTCATCTCACCATTTTCAAAATAATTTTTTTTCTAAAATGATTCAAACCATGAAATTGATAGGCCATTGAGAAAACATATCCAAGTAGCTATGGTACAAATTTAAGCTTGTGGGTCATTGTATTTTTGGAGTTACACTCCGTGGAAAATATGGTTTATGGCTAGTCCTGAAACTAGTCTAAAGCAGGTGTTTTGGGTAAAAACATCATAAATTATTCATAACAGATACAAATTAAGTAAGACCAAATGTGTTGGTTAGAGTACATTATTTAGTATTATGTGTAATATTTTCAGATCCATACAACAAGTATTTCATTCGGGGAACACTCTCTATAATAATCCATAATTCAACAAGGTATGTCATTTTTGCTATAACTCCTTTTCTAAGAGGTTCTGAGTAGTGACACCTTGAGGAATTGCATAAAACACATTTAAGAACATTGTGTACTATTTTCAGATATTTATTCATTACAGGTACATAGTTATGATTATTTCAATTTAGGGTTGTTGACTAATCCAAAACTAATCATGTGAGACTAAAGAAAAGTTTGATGAAAGTGCTAGTCTCTTGTTGTTAAAGTTAAGGAAGGTTTGCAGGTATGTGATAATATACACCAAGTCTATTACAGAGTTACAAATAGATTTGGATGATGAAATTGATTAGGGATTTTGGTTGAGGTACATGTTGGGTACATGGTTGAGTTAAGTAGTTGATGAGTTGGCACATACATGAGGTGTATAGTTGATGATGTTGGTATATCTTGATGAGTCATAGTTGATGAATATTTGATACATGATTGGTACATACTTGGTACATGGTTGGATGCACTTGTTTATGGTACAGGTTGATTATAGGTTGTTTGGTACAGGTTGGTGCATGGTTGATGCACTTGTTTATGGTACATCTTGATTACAGGTTGAGGTATAGGTTGATGCATGGTTCAAGTTTATTGGTATAGGTTGTTTGGTGCAGGTTTATTGGTACATGTTTACAACAGTATATCTCAAAGTGATAGTGTGACAGTGGTTCCTTCATTCTACTTATACTTCAGGGAGGTTGGATAGGGAAAGGACAGGTGGTTCTAGCCACCTTGCGGTTGTAGCTAGAGAACATAGGGAGTTGTATCATCCTTCTAGTTGTAGCTAGAGAATTGGGGAGTTGGAGCTTCCCTCAGGTTGTAGCCTCCTTTTAGTTGCAGCTGGAAAACAAAGGAAGTTGGTGCTTCCAATGGATGTAATTCTTCAAGACATATAAGAAAAATAATTCAATGGTTTTCTTTCGTTTTGGGTTTCCACGTAAAACAATGGTGTACTGTGTATGTGTATGATTGTTCATTTGTTCATTTCTTATTTACTCTGTAGTTATTAGATGATAATGCTACATTGATATAACACTTGGATTATAGAGTTAAAAATGATTAAATTTCTCTATTACTGATTCACCCCNAATAGTGAAAAGGTTCATTTTTCACCTGATGACTCCTTGGTTCAAAGAATCCACTTGATTCACTGACGACTCCCTTAGTTTCAAAATGTCAAGTTCTTTTGCCACTCGGATTGTTGTGAGGTTTTCTCCTTTAGACTTTACAAATGTTTTTGTTTTCCGATTTGCTCCTGATATTAAATAATGAGGAGATCATCTTCCTAGTTTTAGAGAGGATAAAGATGATAATCCTGCTCAACATTTGTTTGAATTTCATAAGCTCATGCATCAACTAGATATTCATCATGAATATGTTTTGATGAAACTGTTCATGTTTAGTCTGGGAGGGGATGCTCGACTTTGGTACAAATCTCTACTCCCTTCCAGCATTTCATCATTAAAATAATTCCATGCATCTTTTCATAAATATTTCAAAAGAATGTATTCATCAGAGTTTCGTTTTGAAGAATGTTGCAATTTAGATTTCCTAGAGAAATATTGTAAAGATAATCAGTTTGCTGATAAAAAATCAGAACATGATAGCAATTGTGGTCAATTATATGAAGAAGAATTTGCAAAAAAAAAGACATCCTTCAAATAGATCAGTAAAATTTATATGAAGAAGACTTTGAAGTAAACCAAGGAGAGGTTTCTTGCAGCAGTAAGAATGAATATGGCATGATTGCAAGTAAAAATGAAGAAATCCTTACAGACCCTCCAGTCCTTCAAGCTGATCAAAGACATGATGATGAATCTTCTACTGATATAGATCCTTTTGAAGGCCAATGGCTTATTGAAGACCATAAGCAATCATCTCTTGGAAAATATGATTTTGGTAATGATACTAACAATGGAAATGATACTCTAAGTGAATTTGTCATTGTACAAAATGTTCATAGTAATTACTGTCATGATCAAACTATTGTTCTAAATTCTTATTTTGGTCAAGCTACTATTATTTAGTCATCATTACTAGATCATCAAGAAATGGAAGTTTTTGAAAGTCAGAGTTCAAAAATTTTATACAATCATCTTTGTTAGAGCAAGATTTGCCTCACCCTATGCAATCTTCCAGAGAGGGCCTTATTCCATTCCCCCATGCAGACTTACTTTCCCTGATGATAAAATCCAGAGATAAAAATATAAATTTTTCCACTTGTATGCATCTTGCACCTTATACAACAAGCGTATACGCTGGATGCTCCACTACAGCCTGTGTTCATCGAGATTTGTGCCAGAAAATAAAAATTAAATGTTGGTTTTCCATGTCACGATAGGAGATCTCTGATCCTTGGCCTTCCATATACTGGAAACGTTCTGAATCAACCCTTCAGTTGCATTTTGAAGTCTATAAGGAATCCATTTCCGAGCTATGGAAAGGAGAGAGAATTCAACTTTGAGAGCAACGTTACTCTGGAGAAATTATTTACTTCATATTGAGTCTTCATCCCTTTGTCCTTTAAGTCTGAACATAGTGTTTAGTCCCCAAGCTCTTCCCTTATTGATGGAGAACCTATTTGTCTCCCTTATATGAGCTTGCCTTTGGTGGAGAATTGAAGTGGTGGAGGCCCAGTTGGAAGGAACTTGGTTTCTTGGTTCCAAACCCTGTCAACATAGAAGTCTATAATATTTTCACTTCTATTGATAATATATTAATAGAAATACTCATTTCCCATCCAATTGATATCTTGCAAATATATGTATTATTATCCATGGGCGTATTTGTTATGTATATTGAAGGATTATGCTATCTAATGTGCTAACCTTTTATATTTCCACCATATGCTTGTTTTCACTTGTTTGTTGAGAACTTGTTGCAGGTATATAACGTTGGGTAAAAGTGCTCAATGGTGGACATCGTCGAACATCTGGATGAGGTAGGCCTCTTTCTTATCTTGCTTGTACATTGGTTTATATAGCATGTTGTTAGGATAGAGTTGATTTCTGTAGTCATTTCCGTCTGTTGTGGTTAACCCTAGACATAGAGAGATCTTCCTCGTAACAAAAAAGGCTACTCCACTGGGGATTGGATCTTCTTTCTTAGGGTTTGAAGTACTTTTCTCCTTATATTGCTCTCATTTCTATTGTGGTTCTTATCGTATCATTGCTTGATAGATCTTGTTCACTCTGGGTCTGAGTTTTCATCCTTTCTCCCTTGCCTGGCCTTGTTTCAAAGCATATACATGCCTTTTTCCCTAACAGTCGCGTGTACACGTAGGCTATCTCACTGCAAGTTGCGTATATACGCTCTGTTTTCCCAAACAATCATGTACACACTTTTTCCTTGCATATTTGTTGGGTCTGGTGTTTGTTGGGTGGTATTTGATGCTTGTTGAGCCTTCTTCTGTAGTGCCTATTGAGTGCCTATGGGATGACAAGAAACCCTCTTTCGGCTGAATTTTTGGGCGAAGTTTTTCGCTTCATATTTTCGTTTTTATTGTCCTAGTACATTGGGCTGGGTGTTTCGTTGATTGATATCCTTCTTGAGTTATCTCTTTTTTATACAAAGTAGGGCTATATATCAAGTTACTTTTCATTCCATGCATTTTCAGTTTTGATATATTGAAAATACAAAAAAAATAGGCATTTTTCATTGCTTGGCATTTTTGTCTTTTGAGTTTTTATCATTAGCTTAGTGCATACAGTGAAAGATTGCATTTTACTTCTGAATTGCACAATTGAATTTGAAAATTGCATCATTTTTAGAATCATATCATACATTAAAAGTTGAAGTTAGGAATTTGCATTATTTTCATATTTACTTTTCTTGCAGAGTCATAACACCACGAGTTTCATCACCATACCTTTTTGAGTAATCACGACCATAAAATCAATGCTATAATTTAAAATTTATTAGTAACAATTTTATTTTCTAGGGTGCACAAACTAGCCTAGGATTTAGTGCCTTGGAATAGGATTTTGTGAGTAAACTTCTCCAAGGAAATTAAATCAACATATGTGTCTTAGTCAGGGAGTGGAGAAATCCATTGTATAATTGGTAAGATTAGGAGGCTCCGCTCACACCAGAGTTAATCATGAGGTCATGCGAAGTTGGTTGAAGGGATATCCACCTGATACCTTCCTAGCGTCAAAGATATTTCTAGGGATCTATTCATATATCGAGATCTTGTTAGTGCCTTTACCTCTGTGAGAAGCAGTGCTTTCAAGGTTTCGTGCTTTGCTACCCTACCCATATGGTGGACCTAACTTATGACTTCTCCCTTGTGCATCGATTATACAGTGATTTATTAGTTGCTTGACTTAGGTGTCTCATAGGTTA
Organism: Picea engelmannii; assembly: GCA_009831015.1. Classification (NCBI taxonomy): domain Eukaryota; kingdom Viridiplantae; phylum Streptophyta; class Pinopsida; order Pinales; family Pinaceae; genus Picea; species Picea engelmannii. Next base: position 55,027 of record ML811161.1, on the reverse strand, counting down.
CTTACAAGGGTTATTCTGCAAGTAACCTGGGTCAGATGAGGGTCAGACAACACAAAACCTTTATGGAGGATTACCTCTCCGGGGGGATCTGACCGACTCGTTGTTAATCCCATGAGGGCCATTATAATTGATTTTGTTACCTCCGATCTTTAGCAGGGAGTCTCAAGCCCCTCTTGGGAGAGACATACCTTCTTTAGGGAGGAGTTCACTCAACCACTTTACCCCGTTTGCATGCATATTGGTCGTTTGAATTTTGGTGTGCTCTTTGATTACTAATTAGTCATAAGAGTCGATAGTGAGTCCTCTTTATTATGGATAGTGGAGTCCCTTTGGATCCCTCGTTTACTGTTGCTTACCCCATGATGCCTACTCAGTTCATGGGGATAAATCCTTTCACATTTCATAATGGCATGCAGAACTATGGCACTCAGTGCACTCCTTGGGTCTCTAGTCATTCTCTCGTTGACATGTATTCGCATTTGCCATCCTCTATCTTGCCTCCTTATGCAAATCCAAGTTTTGGGTTTGGGGGCATGATGCCTCCTTATTATCCCTCTTCATTTGGTGGGAGCCATATCCCTCAAACACCTCTTACAGTAGGAGTTTGGAATCTTCCTTCCTATGAATCCACTTTGCGAGAAGCAAGTGCCCAAATAGGGAATATTTCTACTTATTACACTCTATCCACTTATCCTTATTCTGCTATGTTGGTTCCTACGAACACTTTTCCCATGACAGACCTCCATCTGTCCTCTAGTGTTTCATCTGGGGGAAGTTATTTTTATAATATGGGAAACCCCCTTCATGAAGTTCCTTCGTTTGGGGGAAACATGTATCCTCACTCAAATAATCCTTATCATGCGTTTGTCTCTTCGCAGACATCTACTTTAGTGTCAATTCCCTTACAAACCTTTATGAATCAGTATGGAAGAGGATACTATCCTACCATATAGGGACAGGGTGTAAAATAGGATCCTTCACTGCCTGCAATTTCTCAAAACCAATCTTTCCTTTCAAATGCCACAACCCACTACCACAAGTCCAGACATTGTAGGTCATATTGGCATTTTATTACCAACCTCTTCTATTCATGTTGGAGATTGGTCGATGACCTTTGCAAGTCATGTTGACAACCCACACCCAGTCGTTGCTAGTCACGTTGGGGGCATCACTCTATTCACCTTGAGTCATGTCGATGTCACATCTCCAACCTCTGTACATCATGTAGGAGATGAATCTCTCACTTCTGCCAATCATGTTGAGAGCATGTTGCCAGCTATTGGGAACGACGTTGGGGGCATTGAGAAGCCTAAACATCTCAGACATAAGCCTAAATTCCTTTGCAGGACTTGCGAAGGAAGTCACCTTACTCGTTTATGTCCTGTCACTGTTGGGATACGAGAAGCATGGGGCTCACCTAAGGGCCCTTCATTTTTTGAGGCATCTATGGTTTCTCCACACCCTATTTCTTCGTTGATTGACAAGGCAGTCATACCAATGCAATCATCACCTGACCTCACTCCCATTTTTATGGGTGATGCGTCTCTGGTCCCCGTTATCACGCATCCTATTCAACCAATGGTTGATACAATGATCATGCCGATGTAATATTCGGATGACACCCCTCTTCCTTTAGGGGATGATGCATATCTTGACCTTGTTTCCTTGCATCTTGTTCAACCAACGGTCATGTTGATGAAATTTTCAAACGACACCACCCCTATTTTTGAAGGTGATGCATCTCTTGGCCTTGTTGTCTCACATCCTATTCAACCAATGGTTGAATAAGTGCTTGCGCCGATGCAATTTTTGGTCGATCCCTCTTTTCTAGTTCTAGTTCTAGTCATATACCTTCTATATTATGTTGTCAACATTACTGATGACACTCCTTTTGAACACGAGAGAGGTTTTCTCTCCTTGAGTACTCTCCCTCCAAGTCCTGAGGAAGTTCCCTTTGATTGGGATGGTCTTGTGGGGTATCCAATGCCCCCTCCTATGTCTTTTCCAGTAAGAGACATTATCTAATATGTCACGGAGATGATATCCTCTGCTAGCACTTTTTCTTCCTTGACTTAGAGAGCTTTGGGTTTTCCCAAGCTTATGTCAGCCATTCGGAAGATACTGACGTTTCATAGAATTCCTGCATGGGAGCCTTGGCCTCCCCCATTATATGTTGCTTAGAAAAACATCCCCGAGTTTGAGTTAATCTCTTTTTCAACTCGTTCAAAAAGTGAAAATATTGTCGAGTGATTTGTCCCTTTCACACTCGTTAAATTGGACTCGAAAGGTCGTGAGTCTTAGTCAAGATCTTTTTCGACTCGTTATCAAAAATTGAAAATATTGTCAAGTGAACTTGTCTCTTTCACACTGGTAAAATTGGTTTTGAAAAGACATCTATTTGGCACAATTTTACCCCTTTTTCACACCAAGTAGACTAAAAGTCATAAAAAGGGACATTTTTTGGCGTTAAATTGTGATTTCATCTCATGCCCTTGCTTGCAGTATTGAGCCTATAGTCATTTCTCGCTTTGTGTTATAAACCGTTTTCCTCAACAGTTTTCATCCTCAACCAAGCAGAGCCTTGTTTATATCCTTCACAATTTGATACCCTATACATAGGAGGATATATTCCCCCGAGTGCCCATCTTCTGCATGCACTTCCCTGCATTGAGCATAGGTACTCCTCTAACCTCACACATTAGGGGGCCTCTATTAGAGCAAGATTTGCCTCACCCTATGCAATATTATAGAGAGGGCCTTATTCCATTCCCCCATGCAGACTTACTTTCCCTGAAGATAATCCAGAGATAAAAATATAATTTTTCCACGTGTACACATCTTGCATCTTATACAACAAGCATATACATTGGCTACTCCACTACAGCCCGCATACATCGGGATTTGTGCCAGAAAATAAAAATTAAATGTTAGGTTTCCATGTCATGACAGGAGATCTCTGATCCTTGGCCTTCCATATACTAGAAACTTTCTGACTCATCCCTTCAATTTCATTTTGAAGGCTATAAAGAATCCAATTTCGATCTATGGAAAGGAGAGAGAATTCAACTTTGAGAGCAAAGTTACTCTGGAGAAATTATTTACTTCATATTGAGTTTTCATCCCTTTGTCCTTTAAGTATGAACACAGTGTTCAGCCCCAAGATCTTCCCTTATTGATGGAGAACCTCTTTGTCTCCATTATATGAGCTTGCCTTTGGTAGAGTATTGAAGTGGTGGAGGCCCATTTGGAAGGAACTTAGTTTCTTGGTTCCAAACCATGCTGACACAGAAGTCTATAATATTTTCACTTATGTTGATCATTTATTAATAGAATTACTCCTTTCCTGTCCAATTGATATCTTGCAAATATATGTATTATTATCCATGGGTGTATTTGTTATGTATATTGATGGATTATGCTATCTAATGTGCTAACCTTTTATATTTCCACCATGTGCTTGTTTTCACTTGTTTGTTGAGAACTTGTTACAGGTATATAGCTTTGGGTCAAAGTGATCAATGGTGGAAATCATCGAACATATAGATGAGGTAGGCCTCTTTCTTATCTTTCTTGCACATTGGTTTATATAGCATGTTGTTGGGATAGAGTTTATTTCTGCAGTCATTTTCGTCTATTGTGGTTCACCCTAGCCATAGAGAGATTTTCCTCATAAAAATCTTATTTACGATGAGTATCCAGACGATGAAGAAGAGAAGATTTCTTTCCCAACATGCATGGAAACATACAATAGTTCTCCTTTGCTTGATAACTATGATGAATTCAATTTTTAAGTTGATGAGCAACAAATTATTTCTCTTTCTTAAGAGAGTTCACTTCAACAAAAAAATTATCAGCTGCACTATAAAAGCAATCAACCTGTGTATGACAGAGATGAAGAATATTCTTGTACATGCAATGAAGGAGATAAGGGGGGGCTACTGGAGGAGTTGTTCTCTTCTTATTGTTTAGAAACTATTGAAAAACAAACTAGTAAGCCCAAATATGACATTCTCGAGCCCGAAGAAGAAAAGATCAGCAGTGGAGAAAGTGCACAAAGGAATTTCATACAGCTTGGTCAGCAAAAAGTGGTATCGGTTGATTTTGAAAATTCTTTATCTTTTCATGATCTAGTGGTTGTTTGGTTGGAGTATTTTCTTCAAGAGGTCCAAAATGTTGCAGCGTTTTGTGTGCAACCAAACATCAACAATAAGCACAAGCTACCTATCCATTCTTTGCTGCAAAAAAATATTATCTTTTCATTCCTTCATTTAGCAGCAAGCAAGGTATGTTAAGAAATCCACTATTTGCATGGATCCATTGGGAATTACATATTACTTGATTAATGGAATTTCACCTGATTAGTGTAGGGCCAATGTATATAAATAAGTTGTCCAAATCAAAATTTCATTTCAACATTCTAGTTCAACGTTTTATTTCAGTTTAGTAGTTCGATTCTACATTGTAGACACGATCCCCAGATGGAGCCTATGTTGGAACACACACAATTATGAACTTTCAAGCTTTATATTTTGTACCTTATGACAATAAATTTTACCCGAAGGGAGCATAAACTTGGAAAGTGTCCTTTTAATTTAAAAAAAAAATTCATTACTGGTTAGTTAATAATAAGGTGTGCACGATATCCGCCATTCATGAGTTTTTCCTTTTGATTGAATGATCCTAATAACCTCTGGATTTTTGGAGCCGCCTGAGTTTTAAAGAGGTAAATCTCTAACTGTCTCTTCAGAGCTTCGTGCTTCAGATGTTTCAATAGGTCTAAACAATAAAAACCCTCGAAGTCTGAGCTCTCGAAATACTTAAAGTTAACATAGTTAATTAAGAATTAAGATCAACTACCAGATAATTAATGACGTTTGTGATTGGCTAAAGTTAACAATTTGAATAATTACTGGGATTTTCCAGGTAACAAATTTCATCAGATTTTTTTTAATAATCTCTTTGTAAACAGATCTATACAATCTCTTCGAATTTCAAAATTATATTACTATTTACAATTAACAATTTTATTCAGCGAAGAGCTTACATATTTCTCTTGTTACAGGAAGACTAATTTTTTGCACCACGAAAATTTGCAGGGAAGATTGACCTCAGAATCTAGTGGAACGATAAATCAGTTCGGAAGATGGATAAACTAAGGGAAGGGGCTAAATAGACAGAAACGAGAGTACAAACTCTTCGGAGCGCTAAGTCCCCGAAGTTGAAGATCTGGTGTAACATGTCCTTTGATTTGGATGGTTGAGATTTACTTCGGAACTCTTGGATTTGGGCGTTCCGAGATGCTTAACCTTGCAAACCTTTCAGAGTGATAAGTCCCTGAAGTTATAGATATGATGTCGCGTGTACTTTGATTTGGACGACTGAGATTTACTTTGGAAATCCAGACTTCGGGCATTTGGAGATGCTTAACATTGCAAACCTCCCGAAGTGCTAAGTCCCCTAATTGAGAGATCTGGCGCCATGTTTCCTTTGATTTGGATGGTTGAGATTTACTTCAGAACTCTAGACTTTGGGAGTTCTCGCTTCACACATCCATCTTTCTTCTGAAGTGGTTATCCCCAAAGTGATATATCTCGCACCACATGTCCTCTTGATTTCAACGGTGAAGATTTACTTCGGAACTATAGGCTTCAAGCATTCCAAGGTGAAAATATCTAAAATTCTAAATCCCCGAAGTGGAGGATCTCCTATCACGTGTCCTCTTGATTTTAACAACGAAGATTTACTTCATAACTCCGAGCTTCGAGCATTCTGAGGTGCAAATATCCGAAGTGCTAAGTCTTTGAAGTACCAGATCTCTTGCCACGTGTCCACTTTGATCAACAGTCCATATGGGCTTCAGTTCTGTGGGAGTTATTTAGTCAACACTGCTTGCCTCCTTTCAGAGTATGAAATATCCAAATACAGGGATTGTCTAACACGTGTCCCCCGCTCAGATCGATGGAAATGAATTGTAAGAAATTCTCTTTATCTTCTCTACATATGACCAAGAGTTGTGACCTCATCTTAACTTTGGATGCTTATCTCACTTCGCGAATATTGACAGTCGAATTTTAATGGACCATGGATATCAGTGGCTGAGAGAAATTGTGGGGGGCGAAGTCGTGTGAGGTTTAATTTCGAAGGGCGTTCCTACATTTTAAACCATGGTTTTCTCTCAAGGGTACGTGGAATCACCAGGTGTATTGCAGACCGAAAAGCGGGTTACTTCAAACCACCCTCTCGCGCCCTTGTAAAATAGAGAACCGTAAAGGGATGCTGGAGCAACAACTATCATCCACATCATGTACCCCCTTCAGATTCCATCCTGTCACACCATTCACGTCATGTACCCCGTTCACCTTCCAGCCTGTCACACCTTCCACATCAGTTACCCCATTTACCTCACCAGCTATGCTTTTCCCCACGTCATCTTATTCGTAATAATTTATTCTTTCTCATAACTGTTAGCCATCACATAACGAGACAACACTGATCTACCTGTCACATTATCACTCCCCCCATATTTTCAAATGATATTCTTTTTCCAGTAAACACATCCGAAGAACATATAGAAATGGAATAAGATGATGAGGACAGTAAAAAAATGATTATAGTGGCCTCAATGGACATGTGTGCCCAATTCAAAGAAAAAAGTAAAATGAGTGCTTTTGCAAGCATAAGAAGATCCAGATGAAAGAACTAGCTCAAACAATATCTTCCTGTCGACATTTCATTCGAATTACATTCTATTTTTGGGGGATATTGTATGAAGTCCAATGGTTTTTGAGTTGAGTCAAACTTTGTATAAATAGATAGATTTTAGATCTGAACCAAGGAGGCTTCAATGCCAATGTGGGCTGCTTCTTTCCAGATGTAATAGAGAAAACTCTCCTTTTTTAGTATTAATACAAGTGCAAACATAGATTCTAATTTTTGTCCAGTTTGAGTTGTGTGTTTCTCATGTATTTCCATATCTTTGAATTTCCTTATGTAATTCCTTGATAAGTGATTGATTTCAATTTAGTATCACAACTACTATAATCACATTATATCGGCAATTCATTATAATGTGTGTTGTTTGAATTATTGCATTTCATATCCTATTCAGGGGTGCACTCTCTACTTTTCTTCTACTGCAACAAGGTGAGACTCTTCAACAATTGATGCCTTGCTTTGTTTAATAGTTTTGTAAGTTTTCCTCGCACCATTTGATATTACAATTGTGACTTAGACAACGAAATACGGCCTCTGTACTGTCCTATTATTAATTTCATTTAAGGATCATTTCTTATATAACTGAAGGTAAAAAAATCCCTCTTTTAAAACATTCTCTTTAAACATTCCTGATGCCTGACATTACTCTTTGAGCCTTAGGATTAATCTCAGGAACAACAGGTCTCATTTCAGGATGAAGTTTCCAACAATGGTCCTCATCATGGCCATCTTTTGAACAATGTTTACATGATAGTTTGTCTCCCTCTTTCTTTACTGAAGCATTCTTTCTTCCATTTCCTTTGAATTTCCTCTTTCCCTTGTCTCCCTTAACAACTGGATTCTTGCTACCCTCTTGAGGTTCATTCCTCCCTCTTGCTTCCAAATGAGTTGCATGTACACAAACTTAATCTAGATTTGTAGGTTTAAACATAAGTATTGTGTGCCTCAAGTAGCTATTCAATCCTCCAATTTATTTGAGTAAATTTTCTTGAGAAGATAAATCTATACCCAAAATCAAAGAACTTTTTCTAAATTCTTGAGTGTAGCTTTGCACACTTTGCCCTTTAGCTTGTCTAAATTTTTTCCAATCCATAATAGCTTTCTGCATGTATGCTAATGGATAAAATTGTCTTTTAAGTGCAACAATAAAATCATTCCAAGAGGATAAAACTTTACCATGTGTCTTCATGTCCTCTTGAGTTTTGGCTTCCCACCAAATGAGTGTTGCACTTTCCAATCTAAGAGAAGAAGGATTAATCTTAGTTTCATCATATTTGATTCTTTGTATCCTACAATACACTTCAATCAGAGAAATCCAGTTATCCAATTTCTCATCATTTACCTCTCCATTGTACATAGGCAATTCAAACTTAATATCAAGCTTCAACAAAGGAGTTTGTGGAGGAATTTTACCATGTTCTTTTGGAGAATTTAGAGGTTGTGGTTGTGAAATGGTAGAAGTGGAATATGGAGGTGAAGAAGGTGGAGTATCACCATTCCATCCATCTCCTTTTGGAGTTTTATTACCACTATCTTCATTACCTTTTGGAGATTTCACCTTGCAACCTTGCATTCCTTTCTTCAAATAAAACTTTCACCATTTTTGTCATATCATAAAAAGATTTTCTTAAAGTGTAATCTTATAAAGTAAGACTTTCATGACTCTCCTTGTGAGACATACTTGGTGAATGCCTCCTTGAAGCTTGAGGTGATTGTCTAGTTGTCCTTCTTGAAAGTTGAGAACTTGGCTCTACAAGTTGACCTTATCCTCTTGTGAGCTTCAACCTTGTAAGAATCATAAAACAAAAAATTGCAAACAATCAAACCTTCAAAAACCTATGCTCTTATACCAACTTGATATGAAAATGAAAATGCTTGTGTCTCTTTAAAATTGCAAGTGTAATTTGTATGTGCTTGGGAAATAGGATCAAGTTGCAAACACATAAAACTTAATGAGTTTTTACTTAACATAAGAAACATAAACATACATAAAAAACAAGCACATAACACAACAAAATGATAAAGGATTCCACCCCTCTCTTGGGCTACATCTCCTGGTCCAACTTTCAATGGATCATTTTCATGAATGCTCAATGTGTCAAAATTAGTTCTTTTCAATGCTCAAAATGCAAAATAGATGTCTTCAATGGCTCCATAATGTCCAAAAACCCATAGTTGGGCTCTTTTTGCACCTCGTTTGGAAAAAAACTGAGAAAAATACAACTCTAGATGTTTTTCCCCAATAACTTGTTGTCTTTGCTCACCAAAATGCACTTGTGTGTGACTAAACCTAGATCCAAATATTTCCCATGCCAAAACCTAGCATGTGTGCCACTCTGCAATTCAGACAATTTTTTTGCACAGTTAGGTGGCATAGGCACCTTTTACAGCAGAGGTGTCGGTTGCATGGCCCATGTGGCCTGGTGATGACCTAAAATGTAGCACCCATCCATTGGAATCCCTGCACATATGGTCATATGACAAGTGTAATGTGACCAGGGATTAATCGTTAGGTTCTTCGCGTTGTGGGACATATGAAATATGCAACTGTTGTGGGTTCATGACTGAGGGTTGGGGCTAGGCCCTGACCCTTTCTCCACCTAGATGAACCTTCTATCAAATTAAAATAAATTTGAATACATATATGGGTAAGAAACAAAGCATAGGTGGGTTGGTGGCCCAACCCATGCAAAGACTCTTCCCATGCCCAGAGGTTGCGGATTCGATTCTGATGGAAACCATAAAATTTTACACCAACAAACCAATAATGGGGTGCCACGTGGTGGCCCCTAGCTTGGCCACGTGGCACCTTCCGATTCGCTAGAACATTGACATGTGTCGACCGAAAATTGATCCATGTCAACCACTCCAAACACCTGCCACATCAGCCACTTGCCATCTCATCCTCTACCACGTCATCACCTGACAAATCAACACCTTCCACATGTCCAGTATAGTCTCCAGTATAGTCCTACTTCCACATCAGAAATACGGTATGCACAGTCAAACTGTATGGACTATACAGTCAACATTTTTTTTCATGTTTGGAAAAGTGGACAAAATGCGATATCTCTCGCATACGATGTACATTTGAGCCCATTGAAGTTATGTTTGGATCGTGAGGATGGGATCTATGCCATGAATCCATTTTCGAGTAATTCTGATCACTTTTATTTTTGAGCATATTTTGATCCCTTGGATTAGAAAACATTGGAGACGAACAACCTGCACATGGAGTTTTTTATTATCCCAGTCAAAAACCACCTTAGAGTCACCCAAGACCTACAGTTTAGTCACTTGGTGAGATTTCATAAAGTGCAACAACGTCCATAAGGAAAAAAACTTATCCTTGGTGTTGGAACCATGACATGTGGCATATCAAACATGAAGGTACTGGGAGGAATTCAAATAGAGAACCACTCCAATCCTGCACTTGGGGGGATTCCATTGACTTACGCCATCAAATAAATCCTAGGGAATATCAAAGTCAAGAGAGAGCATGGATGGCTGACGAGGATTCAATTTTTTGGGTTCACCTTTAAATTCCTAAGAGATCTTAACCACCATTGTTATAGGATAAATCCGTAAGTGCGGACACAAACCGATCTCCCTAGATCCACCTGGATCTAGAACAAAACAGGACAAAATATACCGCTTTCCCTAGATCTAACTATTGAATTAAATTGGAAGTGAGAAGAAGATATGTACCTTGTAATC
>ML811160.1:214373-225811 GCA_009831015.1 Picea engelmannii | reverse complement strand
ACACTTCCATCAGCTACATGCTTGATCTTATAGATCCACTTGGAAGTTACCACAAACTTCCCTTCTGGTCCCTGAATAATATCTTATACATCATTCTTTAAGATATATCGGTATTCTTTTGTTATGGCATCTTGCCATACATGTGCTCATGTTGCTTCTCTAAGACAAGGAGGCTCAACATCAATGAAGTGGCTCATGACTAAAGGATAGCTCGAAAATCTCTTTTGCTTTCTCGGGATGTGCGTTGAGAGGCTTGTATGTTTCTTTGTCTCTTGCAGAGTGAGTATAGGTAGGCTTTTTATGCCCTACTACAATATCTCTGAACATATCAACTGGAGCAACTGGATCAACTCAAATAATGTTTGTCTCCCTCTGAACTGTTGAAGGGGGAGAAAGTATTGTCTTACTGTCAATCTCCATCTGAGATTCTCTGGATCTTTGAAGGACTATCTCTTCTTCAAGGGCAGTGTCTCTGCTTGTCTCAATCTATCTCTAACAAGGGATGTCGATCTGGAATGTCTTTGAAGATTCACTGTATCCTTTCTTTCTAAAGGATCTAGCTTGGACTTCTTCTCTTTGGGTACATGAAAATACATTGGGCACCCAAATAATCTGAAGTGTTCAGTCTCATGCTTCATTCTAGTGAAGACTTCTTCGGGAGTTATGTTTTTCAAATTATGGTGAAGACTCTTGTTCTAAACATATATTGTGTCATACATACTTATGCCCATAGAATCATAGAAAGATTATGATCATGTATTATTGCATTGGTTGCCCCAATGATGATTGTATTCTTCCTCTTTCTCAAATAGTTTCGACTCCCTCTGAGTCAAGTGGCTCCCTCTACAGGATAAACATATTCCTTTGATCTTAACCTGTCTGGAACAAGAAAACAAGAGGAACCAAAACAAGAATATCTCATTAAAGGAGAATAATGAATGCATCTCTAGAATCAAAACAATTTAAGGATTATTGTCACAACTACAACACTTACTTGTAATGTAGCAAACTTTAGAAATATAGGTTAGAGGAATGACAATTATAACAATCAAACCTGGAGTCTTCACTTCCAGTGTGTTGTTCCTCTGAATGCACTGAGATCCTTCTGGATCCATGACTTCAGCAAAAGGTTCCTTCGTCCTGCAATTACCCTCATGACAATGATACAAATAATATATATACAAGTGCATACCTGAGGGTGTTGATATGTTGATGTCTTCATTTCTTTGAGGTCTTGTTTTCCTGGAACTGAGTTTTCTTGAATCATCAAGATTTCCTCCCATTATGATTTTGCTCATTTTTGGATTCTTCACAAACCCTTGTCAACTTGGCTAGTAAACCTAACGAACAGGCTAGGCTAGCAATTTTAGGTTTAGTTGGACTTATGACTGCCAACAATAAGCCTTTGAAAGATAAGAGAACACTGGTGAGCTAAAGAGCTCCTTCAAGGAGTTGCAGAAACCCTAATTCTGAATTTTCTACAGAGATTAGCGAAACCCTAAAAACCCTAGGGCCAAAAAGTCAAAATGCTCGAAAATGTAATCTGAAGCTTGATGGAGGTGCATTGAAAGAGGTCGTACACTCTTATCCTCTTTTTAGCCTCAACGTTCAAGTTTCAAGTGTTGGAAACTCTCAGAAGAGTAGGTCGTACATATTTTCTGGGAACCCATGGAGGGTCGTACGGTTTCTGTAGAAGAGAGAGTGGATGGCTGGAAAATGTTTGTGCAATGGGGTCTTCAAGACCTATGCTCTGATACCATGTCAATTTTTCTATGAGCAAGGTTAAGCATGAATTTCATTCCATTTTAGCATTTAACTTAACCATAGACAATAATGTTGCAGCAACCAAGATCACAAGAAGAAACACCATGCACAAGAACACAAGATGTATCCTAGGAAACCCTTCTCAACAAGGGAAGAAAACCCAGTCAAATCCTTTGCTATATTCTTCAAGAGAAAGACCTTCACCACCAATAAGACCTAGCACACAAGAGGGTGATCAAACCCTAGAAGACTAGCACCCAAGAGAGGTGCGCACTTTTCCCAAGAGGATGTACTTTATGAAATTTCCAAACATACATGAAAGATATGATTCCTCAATGGGGAATTTACCTTTACTTATACTAACCTGAACCTGTCAACAAAAGTGTATATTGGCACAACAGGGCCGACCTCACTAGCTTATAATATAATGAATATTAACCAGATTAATTATATTTTACATTAATTACCAGTCACATTAAGGTAGGGCCAACCTGTACCCTTTACATTACAATTAGGGTTACAGGAAGGTCTGACTCTTGAACAATATAGCAAGGGATATGATACACCCACTAGTGCTCATCCACTAGGGACACATCCATAGGGATGTCCATATCTTTAGTTCACTGCATTACACAGATGAACCACTTCTTTACTAGTGCTCAGCCACTAGGATCACGTTCACCTGTGCTCGTCCACAGGCACGTCCACTCAACAGATCTTCTTTCCCACTGCATTACACAGGAGAGTCATCTGAAGTTTCTCATCAACTCTTCTGCTAAGAGGAGGCTAATACATCATCTTCATTTATGTTCTCATGACGATGCACCCAGGACTTTGGGATTTCACACGTTCACCTTGTGCTCAGCCACAGGCACATCCAACTCTGCAGATCACCTTTCTCAATGTGTTACACAAGAGAATCATCTAGAGTTATTCTCAACTCTTTGTATGGAGGAGGTCATCTCTACGTTCCAGCTCTGTCTCAGATAGGAACCACACACCCTTCTCAGGGGATTTCTTTCAGGTTTGTAAGATGGAGAATGTCTCACATAGCTGCAATGATCCACATCTCACAAATTTGTAAGCTGGAGAATGTTTCACATAGCTGCAATCATCAACAGTTGAGACCCCTCCTGGATCTCTTTCTGTGTGAAATCATCCCACAGCCTCTCCCAAGTAGTCATATTCTCTGTGCCCACCACACATTTGACAAATACATTCCATTGTTTTCCAAAGCCATTCAAGGCAATGTGTACCAACTCCTTTTCAGGAATGATATCCCCTACCACTGCTAGCTCATCTCTTACTTGTGTGAGCCTAGTGAGGTAGGAATTCACACCTTCACCCCTTGCCATCTTGGTGGCATGTAATTTATCCATGAGAGCCATCTTACGGTTCTGATTGTTACTTTACGGTTCTGTGGCATGTAATGTATCCCTCAAGCCTATCCTCGTACCTCATGTTGGTAGCCATGAAAACTCTGATTTTGTGCGGTTGGAACCTTCAGAAAATTTGCAAAAATATTTTTGAGACTTGAACCTGTGACCTGCGTGCTAATCAGAGGCACAGCTCTGATACCATGTAAAACTTTTAATACCCAACCAAACTATGATAACCCAACCAATAGATAATAACCCATAAATTAAATTTAGCTCGAAAATTTAAATCAGATCTATGCTAAGATTATACTAGTTGAGTATACATACATGCACAGCGGAAATATTAAGACAAACACACACAATGACATGGTAGGTACCCTGGAAACCCCAATGTGGGGAAAACCAGCTAAGAGGGGAGTTTTATTGGGCTATTAGAGAGAAGTTACGGCAGTATAATTTTGTAACAAAAATTCCTTGCAGTACATAGAATAATTTCCTCAAATTTGGACCAGCAAACTAAGTGTTGTTCAGCCCTATTTCTTGCAGCCAGTATGGCCTCCTTCTATTGTCTTGTACAACCTGGAATGGCCTTTCTTGGTGGTTGAATCAAACTGTTGTGTGCATCCCTAAGTTGTTGTTGCAAAACTGCACTATTATGGCCTTCTTTACTTAGCCAATGCGCCTAGAAATCATTTCTTATGATGTTGTTGTGTATGGTCTTGAGAATGAGCTACCTTTGATGCTCAGCATGGCCTCTGAGTGGCCTCCACTGTCTGCCCTAGCTCTACTCAGAATACACTTTCTTCAGCAACTCCTCTTCTCTCTGCCCAGTGCCCTCTCCTCTCTTGCTCACCAAAACACTGAATGAGCATGTCCATCACCCTCAACCACCCTATACCATAGCCCCCTCCTTGCTTCCTTGGGACCAACGTCCAGCAAAATCTCCAAGGGCCCAGATTGAGGCGCATCCTCTCTCTAGACACCACACAACACTTAAGGGTTCATTGTTCAATGCAAGGCCCCACTCAGTGCTAAGGCTGAGCGCCCCCCCTTAACAGAGACCCACAATCCACTAACAACAGACTTTAGGTTGAAATTTCCTAAGTAAAACTTAGGCTGATTTTTAAGGTTGATATGGGTCAAATTAAGGTCCCATGCATGCCTTTGGGCACTAGGCATGTGGGAACACCTTATGTTGCTACAGGAAAATCAACAATTTTAACACTTCAATTTTGATCCAATTATTATTTATTTTGTTAAGTTGATAATATATGACTCTTATATGAATATTTATATGGAACAAGTCTTAAATCTATAAAATATATATTGGGTTGTGATCCAGTGGCTAAGACAGAGCATTGTCATGCAAACCACCTACGTCCAAACCACAAGATGAGTTTTGCCCCAATATGTGAGTGGGCTAAAATAACATGAAAAAAGGGTTCAAACCTTTTGGCTTGAACTCTAAAGCATTGTTATGCACCAAGATAGAGAGGCCAACATGACCTCCATAATTTGAACTTCCATCTCTACGCACTTTTAAGGTTTATGTAAATAGTAGGTTTCATATTTTTATTTATAGTCATACTATGTAAACCCTAAGTTCAATTGTTGGCAATTTATAATGATCATTTTGTAATTCTTTTATCTATTTAATAAATTTTAACATTGTCAAGTGATCTGTAAACTATCGTGGAAACAAATCTTATAATACGTTGAAATCTTTTTTATGCAGGTATTTTTTCCTTAGATCTCAAATTTGTTATCTCTAGCTTATTGTTTTATTTTTACATAAAATTAATTGAAATATGAAAAATAAAAGAACATGCAAATGAAAAAAAACACCATCCACACGAATAAACACAAGATTTACCTTAGGAAACCCAATACGGGAGAAAACCCAGCTCGAAGGTGAGGCATATGCTCTGCTCTCTTTGCCTCAGTTATCAAAATGCAAATACAAAGGAATGGGCACTCACTATGGAGTTGCCTATGACATTGTGGCCTGAAAGGCTGCTACAGAATCTTCCTCCTCTGGTATTCTACTCCTAGATGTTTTGCTTGGCTATGGAACAAGTATAGTGCTAAAGAATGGAACATGTTCTTCTCTTGGCAGCTCGGTACTTAACATAGCCCAAAAGTTGTCTAAGGTTAGGGTTTTGACTTCCTCAACCCTCAATTAGTGATAAGGTTTGGACCTTCTAGAATCTTCTTGAAAACCCACATGTGGCTAGCCCCACATGTTTGAGTAATGGATGCTAGCATGGCATCCACTTGTACCATGGTGGTCAATAAGGTAGGTCAACTTGCAATAGGTATAACTTTTGCATACGAGCTCTAATTGAGGTGATTCTTGCACCATTGGAAAGGTCTCGGGTGTAGAACATCTTTAAGGAGCTACAAGGAGTTTTTTGACCAAAAAATGTTTAATGCCTCAAAATGGGTTTGTAAGGTTTCGAACCCAATTTTCCAAACTGGGAACTATTGCTAAAATGGCCCTGCAAGCCAATTCCTCCAATTTTTTGCACTCAAAAAGCACCAATATAGATGAAAAATTATATGATGATTCAATCTGAATCATACCTCTCCATTTAGGAAGGCTTTTGGTCCCAAAAATCTTTACTAAATGAGGTGAGGAAATTTTTCCTCTACCTTCTCCCTAAAGAACCATTTTTCTTTGCCTACAAGTTGTCCTTTCAACCCAATCTGCCATAGGTCATGTTGCCCCTGTCTTGTAGTTATGGACTTCCTCTACAAAGCTCTGTCTTCTACAAACTCTGCCTGAGCATCTGGTACTAAGTTCGCTATGGTAGGTAGGACCTTCTCTTCCTCCTGATCCAACATGGAAGGCTCATAGAGTTCCAAGTTCTCCACATTCACTACTGAGTAAATGTGCATGTATGGGGGTAGATTGAGCTTGTAGGCATTATCTACCACCTTCTCCAATACTTCAAAAGGGCCATACCGCAGAGCCTTAATCTTCTTACCATGACCCTGTAATCTTTCCTTTTTTGGTTGTAACCAAATTTTGTCTCCCACTTTGAATGACTTCTCGATTATGTGTTGATCATGTCTGGCCTTATACTTTTCATGGCACTTCTCCAGCATCTCCTGTACTTGCAAATGGATCTGTCTAATCTTTTCAACAAATTTATTTTCTTTCAATGCTTCCCTCACTCCTTGTTGTCCATATACAACATCCAAGGCCAAAGGATACAAATACCCAAAGTAAGTTTCAAAAGGGGACTTACCAGTAGAAGTGGACTACTATGTTATAAGAGTGTTGAATATAGATCAAATTTTTACCCTAGGTCTTCAAATGCTTCCGATTGTAACCGCTCAAAAGCTACACCAAATTCATGTTGACTACGTTTATCTACCCATCTGTCTGTGGATGAAATGTTGTAGATCTCTTCAACTTAATGCCCATCTTCTCCCAAAGTGTAGTCCAAAAGGCACTGAAAAATCCGATATACTTGTATGAGATGATGCTCCTTGGTATCCTAAAGTGCACCCAGACTTGTTCAAAGAACATGTTTGTTGCTTCTTGTCCTTTAATGGTCTTTTTACAAGGCATAAGAATGCACATCTTGTTGAACCTGTCAACTACCACAAATAAATAGCCATGTCCCTTCCTAATTGTTGGTAAACCCCCCACAAAATCCATGGAAATGCTTTCCGAAGGTCGATTGGGTACAAGTAGAGAATGGTATAGACCTTGCTTTCTATTATTGGGTGTGTTGGTACAACAAAGTATGCATCCTCTAATATATTGTGCAACATCTTCTTGCAATCTGGGCCAATACACATACTTTTGTAAGTTAGCAATTTTCTTTCCAACACCAAAATGTCCTACAACTTTGGAGGTGTGAGCCTCTCTAATAAGCTACAATATTTCACCTTTAGGAACACAGAGCTTGTCTAGCTTGTAGAGTAACCCATTCTAGAGATAATAGCCAGCCTTACTATCACCTTCTTCTACATGAATTTGGCCCTGTAACTGCTGAAACACCCCCTTGAAGTCCTCATCTTTTGTGTATGCCTCTTTGTGTGTGTCATGGATAAAAGGATCCATGTGCATAAGAGTTCCCAAAGCTATAATCTTGGATGTGGGTGGCCTAGAAAGCATGTCTACCAACTTATTAGTGTTTCCCTTCCTATACTTGATGACTAGATGAAATTGTTGCAAAAACCCCATCCACTTGTAACGTTTGGTTTGTTAAAGCTTACTCTAGGCCTGTAAATAATGGTTTGCTTGCCCATAAGATAGTGCTTCCACTTATTAACAGCTTGAACCAAGGAATAGAGTTTCTTATCATAGGTAGAGTAGTTTAAGACTCCCCCATGAAACATTTCAAAATAGTAGCATATCGGCTCACCTCCTTGCATTGAAACTACTCTCGTAGTATACCCACAAAAGGCTCCTGCAAGTTAGGCAATGCAAGAACTGGTGCTTGACTAATCTTTCGTTTTAGCTCATCGAAATCTTTCTATTGATTCTTTCCCCAGTGGAAACTCTTAACGCTTGTTATGGCGTGGAGTGGTGCAACGACCGTTGAAAAAGATGCTATGAACTTCCATAGGTACTATGGTTCCCCAACAAAGCTCCTAACTTCGGTGACATTAGTAGAAACTGGCCATTTTATGATGGCCTCCATCTTTGCGAGATTTATCTTGAGCTCCCCTCCAATGATCACATATCTCAAATACACCAATGACTTCTGAGCAAACTCACATTTCTTGAGGTTAGCCAACAACTAGTGTTTTTTTAGAGTTTCTAACACCTGCATGAGATGTGAGATGTGCTCCTCCCAGGTTAAACTATAAACCAATATATCATCCAAATACACTATAACAAATGAATCCAAATATGGGTGCAATACATCCTTCATCAGTGTCATAATTGTAGTTGATGCATTACATAAACCAAATGGCATGACCAACCATTCATACAAACCTTGCCTTGTCTTGAAGACGGTCTTCTAGGTGTCTTCTTGTTTGACACATACCTAGTGGTATCCCAATTTGAGATCCAACTTCATGAAGTACTTAGCATGTTGCAATTTATCTAATAAATCATTGATCCTAGGTAGAGGGTATATATTCTTGAGTGTAATATTTTTCAAAGATCTGTAGTCGATACACATCCACCAAGTCCCATCCTTCTTGGGTACTATGATAATAGGTGACCCAGAAGATGAGGTGTTTGGTTGAATTACTCCCTACTCCAACAACTATTGCAATTGTTCTTCACTTCATCTGCTTCCAAAAAAAAATTGTTTATACAACCCAATATTGAGTAATGGTGACTCAAGCAACAATTGTATTCCGTGCTCCACTTTCCTCTTAGATGGTATCCCTTTAGGCTCCTAGAACACTCCTGTGTATGCATGTAGAAACTCCTCCAACTCATGTTTTTTCTCTTTAGTACATCCCTCCAGGGATGTCTTTTCTCTTAATAATCCATCACTCAGTCGATTCTCTCATAAGAAAAGAAAAACATACTTCTTACTTGAACTAATCAACTTTTTGGCTTGGTTGGCACTTACCAATGAGATCTTTGGTTTACCATTATGTGCATTGAGACTTCTCATCCTCGATCAAGCGGTATTGGTTTGCTCTCCTCATGAAGATTACATCTCTCATATACATGTAGGGAATTCCAAACACCACTCCACACACATCAAGGGGTACTACATCTAAATCCACTTCATCAATAAAATATGCACTTACAACAAATTTGATTTTACACTATTTTGTGAGCTTGCTCTCTACATCCTTGTTTACCCACCCAAACGGATATGGGCTAGGATGATCATGAACCTTCAACCCAAGCTTGTTAACCAAATTGTTTGCTATGAGATTAGCTTGTGAACCGGAATTGAATAGAGCGTCTACCTTGGTCTTCTTGACCTAGATCTTGATATGGAAGAGTTTTGTCATTTCCTTCTCTTCCTTGTGATGAAGGATACTCAGATTCACCTCCTTCTGCATTGAAGTGCAAACAATCTTCTCATCCACATTTGAGCTTCTCTTTACATGATTTCTTGAATTCATGGCTAGAAGGTTCTTCTTGGCATCCTTCTTATGATTCTTAAGGTTTAGCTCTAGATGTAGTTTCCAACACTTTTCTTCAGTGTGACCATCGATATTGCAATGGTTACAGTGATTGCTTGGATCCTTGCACTAATGTGTAGTGGTTTTCATCTTCTTGTCTTTCCCTTTCCACTTCTTCTTCCCCTCCTTGGAAGTGTCTTGGTTCTCTTTCTATTTGGAACCACTAGGTTGTCCTTTCTTGTCACCTATATTTTCTAGACATTGTATTTGCACATAGGTCTCATCAATTGTCCTAGGCTTGAAGAGCATCACTTGCTTTCACAAATGACCGTGTAGACCTCCCAGACACTTGAGGAATACATTTGGGTTCTTGGGTGAGATACCTAGCATGATAACCATCTTTCTAAATTCAATGGTGTGCCTGCACACTCTGCCCTTGCCTTTGCCTAAAGTAATGCCAATGGATCCATTGGTCCTCTACATGCCCGATATGGTAGAATTGGGACTTAATGAGGGTTTTGAAATCCTCCCACTTAGTTACCAGCAGATGACCCTCCAGCCTACGTGTCTCTATGTGGCTTTCCCACCAAGTTAATGCATGGCCCTCTAATTTCAATCGGACAAACGAAATCTTCTACTCCTCATCCATAGTGTGAACACTGAAATAGACCTCTAATTGTTGCAACCAATGATTCAACTTTACTACATCGAGCTCACCTTGGTATGGCTTGATATCCACTTTTGCTTCCATTTTAAATAAAGACTGTATAGGGGTAATGGCACTGAAACTTGGTTTCTCTTTCTCGGGCTCTTTCCTCGACTCCTTTTCTGGGTCTTCATTATCTCTCAGCTTCTCCTCTGATCCAATCCCTAAGTTAGAGCCTCCAATCTCCCTTAACAATCCAATCTTGTTTGCTAGAGGCTCCATAAGGAGGGACATATTGCAAGAGATATTAGTGACTTGCTCTTCCAACCTCATAAATCTCTCTTGTTGGATCTCAAGGATTGTTATGAACAAACTATTCCACCATGGCTAGGGTTCTGCAACTTTCTTCTTAAACCACTTCCTAGATCTTGCAACTTCCCACAAATACTCCAAAGAAACCTGGCTTTGATACCAATATGATGTGTAAACCGCCATGGATATTCCACTGGAACAATTTGTCACAACAAATCTTATAATATGCCAAAATATTTATTATGCAGGGTTTTTTTCCTTAGATCTCATATTTGTTAGCTCTAGCTTATTGCTCTACTTTTATAGAAAGATAACTTAAATACGAAAAATAAAAGAACAGACAAATGAAAAAAAACACCATCCATGTGAATAAAAACAAGATTTACCCTGGAAAATCCAATACGAGAGAAAACCTAGCTCGAAGGTGAGGCATATGATATGCTCTCTTTGCTTCAGTTATCAAAATGTAAATACAAAGGAATAGGCACTCACTATGGAGTTGCTTATGACACTATAGCCTAAAACGATACTATTGAATCTTCCTCCTTTGTTATGCTCTCAAAATACCACTCCTAGATGTTTTGCTCTATTGTGGAACAAGTACAATGCTAAAGAATGGAACCCCTTCTCTTGGTGGCCCAATACTTAACATAGCCTGATAGTCGTCTAGGGTTAGGGTTTTGACTTCCTCAACCCTCAATTAATAATTAGGTTTGGACCTTCTAGAATCTTCTTGAAATTCCACACGTGGCTAGCCCCACACATTTGAGTAATGGGAGTTGACGTAGCATACACTTGTACCATGGTGGTCAACAAGGTAGGTCAACTTGGGAGAGGCATAATTTTCACATACGAGCTCTGATTGAGGTGATTCTTACATCGTTGGAAAGGTATCAGTGTAGAATATTGTTAAGGAGCTCCAAAGGGTTTTTTGACCCAAAAATGTTGTTTAATGCTTCAAAATGGTTCTGGAAGGTTTTGGACCCAGTTTTCCAAACTGAGACCTGCTGCTAAAATGGCCCTAGAAGCCAATTCCTCCAATTCTTTCCACCCAGAGAGTACCAAGATAGATGACAAATTATATGATGATCCAATCTGGATCATCAGGGATGGTTTGTGATGTATATGCTATGTAGAGAAAAATGATCCACTAACCTGAGTCAAAAGAAGGCAACTTGTAGTACCTTGAAAAGTGATATTGGAACTATAAAATTGCCACAAACCTAAAATTACCAATTAAACTCGTATCTTGAGCCTAGAAGAAGAAATCGGCGATTAAA
>ML811160.1:193654-210963 GCA_009831015.1 Picea engelmannii | reverse complement strand
ATGGCAAAACTAGAAGAGGAAGTGAATTGGTTCACGAAAAGACTCCCATATTAATTGTAGATGTGATTGGAGGGGACAACTTGAGATTACATGGAAGATCATTGTTGCCATAAATGAAAATCTGATCAAGTTAAAATAACATATTCAAAAATTGCTATACTGCATAAATAATGATATTGTTTCAAGCCATGTAAGAAAAATTACTTGTACAATGACTATGTAGAAGATGAGATGAAAAGGATTAAGACGAAAACACAAACTTGAAATTTAAAAAGTAAAAGACAGATGATACACTTTTGGATACATAAAACATTGAGCCAATGTAGATGGACCTGCATTTGGACTCTTGCTTTGTATATCTCAAAGACAATAAAGTCATGCATCTCAACTCCGTAGCTACAACCTGCAATTTCTCATTGAAGGTTATTACTATATTTGCATGTAGTGGCTTTCCTTTCCCAAACTCTAGCATCATTGCCATCGCAAAAAGGATATGTAAAGTGTCTATTTCGTTACTATTTAACTATGTTGTAGACATACATCTGGGTGTAGGTACAGGTAAGATAAGGATGAAAACTATTTAAACTCCGAATACAGGCATATACCAATTTGCAAACAGTGCAAAAGAATGATGCAAAATGTGTGGTGTGTGATAAGCTGCTGAATTTGTTTGAACCACAATAGATGTAAAATTAAACCAAGTTCTGTACATGGCACTCCAAACCAAAGGAAGGCTTCATAAATACGATTAACATATGCAAATTGCAGCTGTTGCAAAAATACAGAAGATGTTGGACATGTTTTTTTGAAGGTGCCTGTTTGTTAAAGAGGCCTCAACTGGGATACAAAGGCCCTTCTACAGGTATGTTATGTCACAACTGTATTGGCAGGTTGCCCTTCTCGGAGATCCTTGGTGCTATCACAAATGTCTGGAGTAACTGGCAGGTAATTAGAACTTTCCTTAATTGCGTAGGTAGGTGGGGGTAAAGTTATTTTGACGTAAAGATAGCTTCGCACGTCACTTTTTAAGGGATGACAATTGCATCACTTTTAATAATATATGTATCAGTATTTCTTTTTAGAAAATGGCAAACAAATGAAGAACGTTTCTTTAATCTCGATCAAAGGACAAGATGGGAACACAATCTACCGTAAAATGGATACAGGGAAAACATGAAAAATAGCTTACACAGCTATTCTGCTGAGATATTTTCAATATTCTACATAATCATGAGAAAATATTAAATTACATGCATGTAGGCAAAATGTAAAAGATGTCAATTTCTATTGCACATCTGTAGGTCTATTTGATCCCATGCAATGGCTTCCATTAGAATCTAATTTCCTGGATCATGTCCATAGCCAGTATACAGCCCTAGGTGAATAACAAATATCAAATTAGGGATAAAACGTCGATCACCTTGCAAGCGTTGTATCCCAAACATTATTAGTACATAATCCATTTTGGATATCTCTCATTTAGGCATCGTTCTATCGTAAACATAGTACAATGACTGGTCCATAGTTGTTTGCAGGTAGGGTTTCTAGGTCTGCTGCATTGCCCTTTTCAACTCTGACATAGCCCTAAATTTATGCATTGTCAGTAACGACTTCTAGATAATCAGCAATACTGTTAAGGACATTGTCCATGGTAGATGAATTGTACCTATAACTTTGCAGTTAATAGTTTACGAGCAGGCGGTGCTTTAAAACTTGCAGTTCCAGTAACTTCTCGCCCAGTGACCAGTGAATTGACTTCATATGTTCCTTCATATGAATATATAGGTTCCAAATCACAAAATGCCTGCAAAAATATCAAACATGCATTTAACTACATGGGAGCAATGTTAACGCAAATTTTTCACATTTCAGCTTGATTTCCAATCTATTTAATTAAATGCACACTCTAGAGGAAAAGAATCTCCAGGTACAGGACCAGAAAAAAATAAAAATTAATAAAGGGGGTTTTCTTTCAATAGAAATTTCAAATGCTAATTCAGTATTTTAAGGTCTTATGCCACGGGAAAAAGCAATTAGAAACACTTCCTACCATTTAGTCCTACTAAAGATAACATGCCTTTTCACCAAAAGTAGGGAGATGCTACATTATACGAGCCTCTGATACTCTTTCTCTATATACACTTTCTGAGAAAAGTGAAAACTATACTTGTGAACTAGTTAATATATCTTTCACTTCAGTGCTAAAGTTTTCGGGCATCAATACATATCCTGGGGGCCAGTATATACCTTAGCCACTAGAAAGTCCGTCAAGATTCCATTGCCACCAAGCAATTCTCGTCCCAAAGACACCACCTCCCTTGCTTTCAAGGTATTCCAGGCCTACACAAACCCCAGTACATAGCACATATCTGTCAGACTCTCAAAAAGTGCTCTCCTTACAGAACTGATTCTAGCCAAATCCGGGAAAGAATGATTGCTGCAGTTAAGTCACATACCTTGGTTAAACTGGCATGTCCTGGAGTCATCTTCCCGTCATCATACAACTTGCACAGTCGCCATCCCATTAAGTTCATTGCTTGAATGTTACCCAACATACGAATAAGTTTTTCTTGGCTGATTTGGAAAGAATTTAACGACACTCCAAATTGCTTTCTTTCCTGTAAATACCTGTACAGTGAAACAGAAATAGAGCTCTATTCCTAAGTAATCTGTACAAAAATGAACTAATAGAATGCTCAAGATTCAAATGTAATCAAGGTCAATGTCCAAGAAAAACCAATATTGCACCTGTGACACATATCATAGACACCCATTGCAATACCAATGGGCTGCCAAGAAACCATAATACGTGATACAGCAAGCACCTGAAATACAATCAAGGCATAAACTCAGTGTGGTTCTCAAACCAGGCACACAAATGAAACTATTGTTAATTGCAGACAATTATATAACAGTATTTCTAATTACAAAATTGGCATACATTACAGATGTTTAACCTAAGAGCAGATAAAATCTATAAAGGTGCAACAGGGTGATTATATCGAATGGACCCACCAAAAGAAATTCATTGGTATAGATCATCTTCCTTTATGCAGATTTCCTAGTGATTTTCAGAGATCCAAACATTACCAGGCAACTGTGAGAAACATACCTTGCTTGTGTCTTGAAAGGAATCGATGCCTGGCAATCTATCCTCGTCAGCAACAAAAACTCCTTTTAAAAGAATGTCTCCATTCTGAACACACCTCAGCCCAATTTTATTTTCTATTTTGGTTACCCTCAGTCCAGGAGTACCTTTTCTCACAATAAACCTGTGAAAAAACCATGGAAATTAGATATACAGGAAACAATTCAATACATATGATAAAAAAATGACTTTTGTATATGAAGCCCCTTCTTTAATAGGAATCTTGGTACTTCTTCATGCAGTTCATCTTGCAAGCTTTCATTTTGTCATTTGTTTTCATAGGCAGAAACTGTAGTCAAGATGGTTCATCAAACAATGGTGTTCATGGAAAGTGATACATAAGGTACAGAACAAATAAGATCTATTATAACTAAATCAACTTATTTTCGCTACTGTTTCTCTTACCCATTGATTTGATTTGTAGTTATATTCCTGGCAAAAACAACTAGTATGTCTGCAAAGGTACTGTTTCCTATCCAACGTTTTTGACCATCCAACTTCCAACCACCTTCCACCTGTTATGATTATTATTCAGCAAATGGCATCACCAATGGATGAGATATTGATTAGAATTTATTTTCGTTATTTTCTAAAATAGATGGCATGACAATACAAGAGTTATGACACTAATTTTGTTCTTCCAAACAACAATTAATGAAGAGTCAATACAGCATTCCGAGGGGGAAAAAATCCTTATGACAGGAAAATTGAATGATCGTGCAATGACAGCAGACCTTGGTTGCTATTGTGTTCAAAGAGCTTGCATCGCTGCCATAGTTGGGTTCAGTCAAAGCCTGTGAAAATGAAAAAACATTACATGGCACATTTATTAGTACATCTCAAGTGGAAAAAACAATGAGATGAACAAGGAATAATCTATACTACAAAAAAGGATGTACATACCCAACATGATATAGTATGAAGTTGAGCTAAAGAAGGTAGGTATTTTGTCTTTTGATCCTCGCTTCCACACATTGCTGTTCAAGAATTTTCACAAACTAGAGTAAGATGTACTCGTATAATTACAATGAAACATATCATATGAAAAGCATGGCTATATGTCATGAAAACATGCCTATGGTAGATGCACTGTGACAAACAAAAGAGAGAACATGTAGGCTGAAATTTTGGGCTTACAAATTGTAAGCATCGCCAGGCAAGTATGAACCATTAAAAATGTAGAACAGCTGGCATCTACCCTTGCAACCTCAGACAATGCAAGAGCACTCCCAAGAGTAGATAGACCAGGGCAGCCATATCCCTACAAACCAATCACTCTCTAGATTATATTAAAAACCGTAAGAAGTATTTAAATAAGAGGTAAAGACATTTATATCTTGCCACAGACCTTAATGGTGCCTCCAGACACTTTAAGAGTCGCAAGCTTTGGCACAATCTCAAATGGAAATTCCGCTCGTTCCCAGTACTGGCAAAACAACAGAATGGTTAAAACAACCAAGCTCACATTGAAACTCAAGACAAAGACCCGGCAGATGCAAATTTATGGTGCCGAACTGTAACTCATCACTGTACTAGAAACTTTTATAGTAGAAGACTGATAAATCATAACCTTCCTCTCCCTAATTAAAACAATGCAAAAAAAGAGTAAACGATGGGAAATTTATGGAAGATTTCATCTTTGGACTGTATAGTGTTAGAATATGCCTGGAAATCTATGCTCAATTAATATCGATGATAGAATAATAGAAATAAGCTGCAGGGCTTAACACCAGCCAATTAGGCTTGAGGCCAATCTATTCCATTTCAGTCACTGCTATCCTGTTGAGATGACTGGAAAAAATTGCATTTGGCACTGCCCGATCATCTATAACACTTTAGATGAATAATTTTAGGTAATAACATATATGTCCTGTCTGCGTATGGAGATTTTACGATTGTTACATATGCTCAGAAATGACAGTTAAACCAATTGGCATTTCTTGGGCTGGAAAGCTTATGCCATCGGCTTCCAAGTTATCTGCCATTTCTTAGGCTGGAAAGCTTATATCATCGGCTTCCAAGTTATCTGTATTTCAAGAGTCAATGTACAAACCAACTTGATGGATGGAGCGTTTTGGGTTTGGAGATCCTGCTCAACAAGTTACTCTATTTTGGGAAAACATCTTGAAAGTCCATATGTTGCCCATACAAGACCCTAATCTCAAGCAGTTAGTTTATAGGAAAGACACAATAGATATATGTTAAATTCCACCCAACAAGTCACATTTTTTAAAGTTCATATATGCATCATGTATGATACAATGCACTTTGATAAAGAAGTCGAATGCCAAAGCTAGTCTAGAGTTTAATGTTAAAAATAGAGATTATTCTAACTCCTATTGTGATGTATCGCGTGCAAACAGAACACCTCTTGACACATTGACAGAACTATGTAGAGTGTACATTAATAAGTGGCAATGCCTATGCTGATGTAAAGCCAGATACTATTTCTTCTATTCATCTATTTTTTGTGGGTAAAATGTTTAACAGATGAACATAACAGATCCAACAAGATGCTCTTGCAAAGGGAAGCAATGCTGAATAATTTTCTAAACATGCTAAAATCGAGACCATGTGCAAGAATTATGTTTTTGAATTTTTCATGTGAAATCTGATTCTTTGCAGTAAAACCAGAGGATGTGCAGACTAGAAGAAATTGAAGTGAAAGGGAAAAGAAAATACCTTTACAATTATCGGGGCAATTTCTGTTTCTGCAACTTCCCTGACTTTCTTACGAATATCCCGCTCTTCAGGGGTTAGAAAAGCATCTAACTGAAAATAATCAGACACTGCAAAATAAAAACAATGCAGCGAGACGATGAGTATCTTCGTATCTAGTCTCCGAAACATAGACTCTACATGGCACTTGGAACGAGGAAAAATGCTTGCCTCCCTGGAATATTCAATAAAGTCTAAGACCTCGTTTCTAGAGAACTACATTGCATAGTTCAAAAAAAATATCTAAGGCTTCAAATTGCAAAAGTTTTAATTCATTTTTAGCATCCAGTTAGATCAAAAGGGTTTATTGGACCTATGATCTAGATTTTAATTTTATTTTAATATGGTTCTATCGTCAAGTAGGTTGTTTGCTACCTACACAGACAGCAAGGTGAATTGGAACTGAGACTGGGTTTCATTTAGTATTACACTGTCCCACCTTTAGATCCCTCTGCCTTGACTGTGCTTTTGATAATATTAACAAAAGAGATCAATTAGTGTCATTTACAATGAACAAGGTAAACCCAACAAAATGACTGGAAATAGATGTGGATCAATTTTTTCTTAATATCCTTTGGAGATTGGTTCTTGTGGTTATATAGTCATATGATGTGAGTGAAGAGACGAAAGGATTGACCCCATCTATTTAGCATTGGGAATAAAAAAGTCAAGGTGTAAATCTTAATGTTTTTGTATTTTCAAAAACTATGTAATCACATTGATGTTTGCATCTCAAATTATTTTATTTATTTAAACATTTAATAATTTTAAGATTAAAATGAATTTATACTAATTAATGAATGAAATGTATCAAAATAGAAAGGTAATATCCATAAAGTAAAGATGAATATCCTACCCTTACCATTGCTAAAAGTCAGTGATATCTAATCATAAAAACAAATACAGAATCATAAGAAAACAAGATATTTAGAATACTAATGGAAACTTCCCAAAGTTTTGACTAGTGCCTAATGAAAATCACATCAATATTTTATTTCCACAATCCGTCCAGTCACTCTAGAGTCCTCTACATGAGCTGTTAGGGTGTGCTTTTAACAATTTGTTCAGTGATTTTTATGATTTGAGAAGTGAAGTTCAGGGTTAAATGTAACTCCATGTTTATCAGTCATTCAAATTCTCATGGTGGTTTGGGAGGTTTGCACAAGTGGTTTACAAATCATTACGTTTATCAGTCATTAATATTCTCATTGTGGTTTGGGAGGTTTGCACAAGTAGTTTACAAATCATTAATTATTATAATCTATCCATTTATGAATTTGCTGGTAGCGGTCACAGTGACCCAAGGCACTCTCCAGATCACTCTGTTAAAAATATTGCTCAAAAGGAGGTACGTGACAAGTAAAATCCCATTATTAATCCACCTCTGTTTTCCCCACCAGAGAGCAGACAATGAGCATACAGGGATCGGCTCTGTGATCTACCATCTATGTTGTTTGACTTCCCAATTTCATGGGATTGATGCTAGTAATTGCCATAGTTAATCATTGATTTGTCTCTCTGATATTTGACGCTAAACATTTTCCCAAACCCCAACAAATCCAACTTAAAAGAGATCAAATTCCCCAATCAAAATAATGTTCTACTCTCATAAATGAAGACAAAAATGCATCTGGCGGAAAACAACAATCTCCAACGATCTCTGGAATATGCTTTAATGAAATTCAAGTTGGGTATCAATGAAATCCATGAAACCAGTGATTCTAGGATGATATTTCACAATAATGTGCAACCACCGAAAAACAGAGACAGAGACTGTTGAGCATGTCAAAGTTTCAGGTCATTATGCAGAAATGGTCAATCCGGGGCTATTTTTTTACAAAATCTACATAACAAAACCTAAACAAATCACATCTGCTCGATTGATAAACTGGGGCTAACTCTTACGAAATCAAAGATGTAAGTTTAGGACTTGCCACAAGGAGGGAACTTGGAAGCCGGAGTAGCCTGAGGAAAAGCCAGCGAAATATCCATCGCAGGCAAACCCAAGTGAGATGTTCGATCATTGGCCATTGCTTTGCTCTAAGAAACTGAATTTGTAAGGAGAGGTCCCGCGGACGAAAAAATCCAGAAATCCGCCAAATGAAAAGAGTGAATTTATATATAAATTACAGAGATCCGCCAAATGAGAAGAGATAATATAATCGATCATTGGCCATTGCTTTGCTCTAAGAAACTGAATTTGTAAGGAGAGGTCCCGGGGACGAAAAAATCCAGAAATCCGCCAAATGAAAAGAGTGAATTTATATATAAATTACAGAGATCCGCCAAATGAGAAGAGATAATATAATCGATCATTGGCCATTGCTTTGCTCTAAGAAACTGAATTTGTAAGGAGAGGTCCCGGGGACGAAAAATTCCAGAAATCCGCCAAATGAAAAGAGTGAATTTATATATAAATTACAGAGATCCGCCAAATGAAAAGAGTGAATTTATATAGTACATAAATCCGCCAACGAAAAATGAGTATCAAGGGCCGTATTTATATATAAAGAACTTCTTAGAGTGCCATGTCAACATAAGGGATATACATTGACGTGTGATCATGGGTTGCTATATCAACATAAGGGATATACATCTGACGTGTGATCATGGGTTGCTATATTGAGGAAGTGACAAAACTTTGTTACAAATAACTAAATTGTAGAGATTATTATAACTTGTAGTATATTAACACTAAAGTCTATGTCAATCTCCTCAGAGTGGTTTTCATTGATCGAGATTGTTTTATGTTTGTACGGAGGTATACATACCTTATTCTCTTTGGATTTGAATTTGTGATCACTTAGGATAAAACACATGTTTTTAATCATTAGGTCCACTTAGGTTGTGATTATATGAAAGCGTCTTTTATTATCCTTTCGAATTTCAATCATGTGATGTTTAAAGGGGAAATATATGTTCTTAATCGTTAAGTTCAATCAAGTTGTACTAATAGAGTATGACTCACTCCACCCAAGCACATAGTTTAATATATAAAAAAACGGAATGCATATGTAGTGTCTATGAGCATTATTAAAAGGTTATTACAACTCAAAAAATGGGTTAGTTAACACCAAACATGAAAAGTCAAGTATAAGGCTATTTCTAAATTAACAAAAATGGTTAAATTCAAGCACTAAAGGGAAAGCAACACAAGTATAAACATTATAAGACAATAATAGCAGCAGCAGTGGGTCATCATAATCATCAGGAGCAAGGCCCCATTCAATCAATAGAGGAGCATCATCCATGGGTTGATTCAATCCATCATTGGACTCTTTAGAAGGGTTGGGGTTCTCTAAGATGGTCAGGGTCAAATTTGAAAATTGTTTATCATTCCTGGTCAAGGAAGGAGGCCATCTATGCCCATGCTCCCTCCACTATCAAACTTGCTTACCTACATGGTGGGAAAACATATGTTGTTTAGACTATTGAAAGGGGTTGAGATGGTCAAAGTGGTTTTTGACTCGTGAGCTAGGGGGGAGCACTCCAAGACTCTAAAAGTTGTTGTAAATATTCAGTTTTCGTGTGAATCTTTGACACATTCACATTAATATGTAGTCACAGATTGGCACATGTCAAGGCATCAATGTACCATGAGAAAGTGTGAGGAGACTCTTTGTCACTAAACAACACACTATTACATTTCTTTCAAGTGAAGTAAAGCAATTCAACACAAACTAACAACAAAACAAAGTGAAAATCAAGAGCTTAAGTGAGTTGGTTGTAATGTTCCCAAGCGATTTTGCTAGGAACCTTAAGTGATTTTCTTATCTTGTTTATTGGTTTATGAAGGTTTTTGCTTTAGGTAGTTGTGCTCTGGGTGTTTTGTGAGTGGTTTATAGCATATAGAAGGCAATAATGATGTAGATCACAATATATAAGAAACACATAACAAAATATTTCAAAAAAGCTTCAGATATGACCTTTATTTAGTATAACAGGTTGATCTTCCACACATAGATCTGTAGATCTGGTACAATAGAGCAAGACAAAGAGGTCTAGGCTACATGCACCCTTTAGATACAATAATATAGAGAAATAGGGCCTCTAACCCCACAACTGAATGATGATAGATACAAGATCAATTTCTTTCCCTGGAGAGCTATAACCTTCAGATCTAATATTGGTGTGTACCCCACTGGCTGGAAAAGCTAGAGATTTCGGCCTCCTTGAAGATGACCACTAAAACTTATAAAAATATTGCCAAACTGTAGATCGAGAGCTGTAGATAACATATGGAGTAAGTTTGGAGCCAAACCCCCTGATCAAACCTTCCAACTCACTTCCTCCTCAGGGAATGGTGTACCCTTCTTCAGCAAATACACCCAACTGAAGAATAAAATAGATATGCAGAAGTAAACCCTCCAACAACTGATGCAAAGGAGCGTTATGGAGATAAAAACCACTCCTGGAGTGTATTCTCCTATAGATCTAGCCTCCTCAAAGCAAATTGAATACTTTCTCCTCAATTGGTGCGCCCAACCTGCTAGAAAAAACCCTTTAAAATACGCCCTACTTGCAAAAATAACTCTTGAATTGAATCTAGACTGAATAGAACGGTGAGGGAGGAATCTTTCACCTCCTTGGCCAAGCTTGGACCAAGAACAGAGAGATCTTTCACCTCCTTGTTGGTCTCTAGGGTTTCTTGACCCAAAACCCTCAAAACGTAAGTTGCATAGCTCAACTGAACTCAATAGAGGAATAACATGAATGAGGAGTGAGGTGCCCTCCTCTCTCTTTTATACCTCCATTTCTAATTCTCAATTGAGTTGCTTTATGAATTTTACTAAGGTTGTTGTTTCATTTTCTCCTTAAGTCAAATAACATTTTTCTTTTCTTCATAAAAGTCACTTTAATAAAATAACATTAAGTCCCTAAGTGACCTTTAGCACCTCCTAACCCCTTTTTACCCATTGGACTATAGTCTAGAGGGGTGACTAGACTACTTAGTCCTCATTTTCTCTTGTCAAGGGGAGGGGAACATTATAGTCCCCCCTACTAGAAATTGCTTGCCCACAAGCAATCATGAACCTGTTTGTTGTATCACTTGTTCGCTCTCCCAAGTGGCGTCTTATATAGGCAATTTTTTCCATTTAACAAAATATTCCTTAACGCTCTTGTTCCTTATATTTTTCGTCCTCACCTCCAAAATCTCTTCCAGAATCAAGATCAAGTGCCCCTCTTCATCAACTGGAGGTAGCTCTTCATTAGCTACAACATGTTATTCTATTGCCTTCTTTAGGCATGACACATGGAAAACATTGTGATTTTTGCTTCCCTGTGGTAGTTCTAACTCATATGCCACTGCCACAACTTTCCTTTTCACCTTAGATGGCCCATAGAAACGATGTTTGAGATTTTTTGTGCCATTTTTCTCAATGGATGTCTGTCTGTACGATTGTAGCCTCAAATACACCAAGTCCCCTACCTCAAAAGTGCGCTCCACCCTGTGCCTATCAACATATAACTTCTATTGGTTTTGAGCCCTTTGCAAATGGTCTTTGAGTTCCTTGAGAATGTCTTGACTTTCCTGTATCCATTCTTTAGCTATAGGTGCCCTGCTATCTCCAAACACAATCTCAAAAAATGTAAGGGGATCATAAATGTATAAAGCTTTGAAGAGAGACATACCAATAGGCATGTGGTGAGTAGTGTCGTAACAATATTCCCATAGATAAAGCCACTTGACCTACACCTTTTGTTGCCCGAATACATAATTGTGGAGATACCCTCCACCCACTTGTTTACAATCTTAGTTTTCCCATATGTTTGTGGATGGTAGTTAGTGTAGGGAGTTAACTCAGTACCTACTAGATGAAACCGTTCCTGCCAAAAGATGTTCATAAACGTGTTGTCCCTGTCACTCAAAATCGTCTTGGGTATCCCATGCAACTTGAAGACTTCTCTGAAATATAGATATGGCACCTGAGATGCGTTGAAGTCCATGGAGATGGCGAAGAAGTGAGAAAATTTAGTCAAGCGATCAACCACCACAAATATGCAATCCTTCCCTTGGGTCTTGGGGAGACCTCTAATGAAATCCATAGACACACTCTCCCACTTGTGCTCTAGAATAGGGAGAGGTTGTAATAGTCCTGCAGGGTGAGTGTGTTCAACTTTGTTCTGTTGGAAAATGATACACTCTTTGATATGGCACATAACATCCCCTTTTAGGCCCTTCCAAGAAAACCTTTCTATGATCTGTCTATAAGCTTTAAGAAACCCCTAATGCCTTGCTAATGAAGAGTCATGTAATGCTTAAAGCACCCTTTTTTACTAAATAGATCCTCCCTTTGTAGTAAATAATGTCATCAATAATATTGTACCTATCATCTTGTATCTGTCCATCCATCAACTCACATGCAAATTTGTTCTTTGAGTATTCCACCAATAGATGAGACTTCCAATCAACTGATATTTCTGACATGGAGTATGTTGAGGGCCTTCAGGACAAGGCATCTTCTACAACATTGTTATTTCCCTTGAAATATTCTATATCAAAGTTGTATGCTTGGATCTTTCTTAACCATTTTTGTTTCCTTTCATTAAGGTCCTTCTGCGCAAGGAAATACTTGAGGTTGTTATGGTCTATTCTAACCACAAATTTTACTCCAACTAGATATTTCATGAACTTGGCCAGGGCGTGCATTATGGCTAGCATTTATTTATCATAAATGATGTATAGTAGCTCAGGACCCCTCAATTTGCAGCTCTCATAAGCAATAGGATGCCTATTCTGCATGAGCACAACTCCAACACCTTCACCATATGCACCACACTCTAATATGAAAGGTTGAGAAAAATCAGGTAAAGATAACACAAGACAAGTACTCATCACCTTTTTCATTTTATCAAATGTTGATTAATCCTCATCACTCCACTCAAATGCTCCCTTCCTGGTCAAATCAATTAGGGATGCGCAAAGTTGGGAGAACCCTTTGGCAAATCTTTTATAATAGTTGCAGATGTCGAGAAAGCTCTTGAGTTTTGTAAGTGTTTTGGGCGTGGGCCAATTAATGATGGCATGTATCTTCTCTTGATGAACTTGTACCCCCTTTTCTCCAATAATGTGCCCCAAGTAGACGACCTTTTCCATTCCAATTTCACATTTTGACTCTTTGGAATATAAAGATTACTCCTCCATGATGCTTAGGATATCGTCCACATGTTTGAGGTGCTTCTCCCAAGTCTTGTTGTAAATTAACAAGTCATAAAAAAAGACAAGCAAATATTTTCTTAGTTGCTTGTTAAACACATGATTCATGTAGGACTGAAAAGTGGCTAGTGCATTGGTTAGACCAAAAGGCATGACAAGGAACTCATAATGTCCAAAGTGGCATCTGAAAGTTGTCTTATGTATGTCTTGCTCCCTCATCCTGATCTCATGGTATCTAGAGCACAAATCATTTTTTGTGAAGTATAGTGCATCATGTAGTTCATCCAACAGTTCATCTATCCTGGGAATGGGGTATATGTTCTTGATAGTTCTCATATTCAAGGCTTTGTAATATATGCACATGTGCATAGTCCCATCCTTATTCTTTACCAACACAACCGATGATGTGAATGGGCTTGAACTTAGTCTGATATGCCCCATGGCTAGCAATTCTTTGATGGCACTTTATATCTCGTCCTTATGCTTCTTAGGGTGGTTGTAAGGTGTAGTGATGACTGGTTTGGCCCCTTCTTCCAATTCTATAATGTGTTCAAACCCCCTGTCTGGTGGTTGACCTGGAGGAATAAGCTCAAAGACCCTTTTATGCTTGTGAAGGATCATTTGTATATTTGAAGGGTATTGTTTGTTTCTCCCATCATTTGTGTCCATGATGAAACTTTCAGCTGCATAGGCTATCTCTTCACACCTAAATATTGCATGCATTTTCTTGGCTGTCACAACTCTAGGTGAATCCCCTATCATCCCCTTAAGCGTGACTCTCTTCCCTTCTTCTTTGTTGAAGGACATTTCCATGGTTTTGTAATTGGTAGTAATTGGCCCCAAGGTGCTAAGCCAATGCACACCTAATATGATATTAGTGTCAGGAATATCCACTACATAAAAATCATGTGCCAAGGTGTATCTACCCAAGGTCAAGCTTATCTGTGGAATGTACCTGTCACAAGCCATAGTATGCCCTCTTGGTACCTCAACTAAGAAGCCCTCAAAATCAACTGTGGGAATATGTCTCCTCTCTACCATAGCCATATCAATAAAATTATGAGAAGCTCCCCATCTATCAACAATGTTTCCCTTTGTCCCTGGACAACTCCCTTCATCTGAAAAGTGTTAAATTTAGGCACCCCACTCATAGAAGCAAAAGTAACCTTCTTGAGTCCTACATCATGGGATAAGGATGCCTCATAAACTTGTGCATGCAAGGCTTCTTCTTCCTCCTTGTGGTTTTCCTGCATATTATGGATAGCTCCACCCTCCTCGTCATTTTTCTCCTCTTCACTGTCAAACACCACTTCTATATAGTGAGTTTTCCCCTTGTCCAAACACCTATGACCTGGCTACCATGGTTATTTGCAGGTGAAGCATAGTTGTTTTCTTCATAATTATTTTCTTGTGGATTCATCCAACTTCCGCTTGCCTTTATCCATTGGTCTATTATCTCGGCCCCTTGGAATGATGGAAGGCTTGGGTGTAAATCTATTTTTGTTAGATGCCCCAATTGGATCTTTGGTGTGCTCAATGGCATCCTGTAAGGTTACAGGCTTAAAATCCTTAACCCATCATCGCACAGGTTCATTCAATCCTTCTATATACATCATTATTAATCTGGATTTTGACACATCATAAACCATAACCGACACTCTATGAAACTCCTCAATAAAGGCTTCAACTGATCCTATCTGCTTAATCTCTGTAAGCTCCTTGAAATGAAGTTCTGGATCCTCTCTGTCAAACCTGTCAATGAGTCTCTGAGTGAAGTCACAATAAGAAGTGACATGCTCATGTCCCAAGGTGGTCATCCCATGAAACCACCAATCATGCTCCTTGCCCATCAAGTACAATGTTGCATACTTAATGTCATTCCCTTCCTCCATGGTATTCAATTTCAGGTAAGCATCAATATTTTTCACCCATGTTGTGGCTGAAATTTGATTTGATCCATCAAAGGTTGGCAACTCCATCCTTCCTGCCTTACTCCCTAGTTCATTGTCACCTCTATAACGATCATTGGATCTTCTTTTCAACTTCAGGTGGAAATACTCCCCCATGGAAACCTGTCTCTTGAACCCCAAGCTCACGACATTGTACTCCCTTTCCACGGAATCCCATTCATCCCCTAAACTCTCTTGATTCAAGGCATTAGTGTCCCTTTATTTTTCATATAGAAAGGTAGACATGTATGGTCTAAGAGTAGACCCACTAGCTATGTGAGATTGGGTTGGCATAAATTCTTTCAGTCTGTGCCCTTCTGCATGGCCTTTATGCATGGACTCCTCATGATTTCCTTTTCCCCCTTGAGATCCGTGAGCATCATGATTTCCACCAAATAGGGGTGGATATTTACCATGTCTTTTCTCCATCAAATACTGAGAAAGAATACCCTAGTATTTACTTTATTCCTCCATAAAGGCTATCATTTTGTCCTGCCCTTTTTGGAAATTTGCAAAGGATAGTTCGAGTTCTACATGTCCCAAAGATAAATGGTTTTGCATCTCTTCAAGGTTGCGCTGCATAATAACCCGTATTTTTGTATTGCATCATTCATTTCCTAAGTTACCCTTTCGTCCAAGAAAGTTGCCTCTTTAGATGTTGCATTTTTTGTTTCATGAGATTCCCCCATACTGAATTATGGCTCTTCCCCCTCTGAAATACCTGATACATGTTGTCCCCCACGACCTCTTCTCCCGGTCATCAATATTTTTTCATAGGCTAGCACAAGACTTGGCTTTGATACCATTGTAATGTTCCCAAGCGATTTTGCTAGGTACCTTGGGTGATTTTTTTTATCGTGCTTATTGGTTTATGTAGGTTTTTGCTTTAGGTAGTTGCACTCTAGGTGTTTTGTGAGTGTTTTATAGCATATAGAAGACAATAATGATGTAGATCACAAGACATAAGGAACACACAACAAAATATTTTAGAAAAGCTTCAGATCTAATCTTTATTTAGTATAATAAGTTGATCTTCCACACATAGATTTGTAGATCTAGTACAATAGAGAAAGACAAAGAGGTCTAGGCTGTGTGCACCCTTCATATACAATAATATAGAGAAATAGGGCCTCCAAGATCCCCCACAACTTAATGATGATAGATACAAGATCAATTTCTTTCCCTGGAGAGCTATAACCTTCATATTTGATGTTGGTGCGTCCCCCACTGGCTAGAAAAGATAGATATTTTGGCCTCCTTGAATATGACCACCAAAACTTATAAAAATATTGACAAACTGTAGATCGGGATCTATATATGACATATGGATCAAGTTTGGAGCCAAACCCCCTGATCAAACCTTCCAACTCACTTCCTCCTCGAGGAATGGTGCGTCCTTCTTCAACAAATACACCCAACTGAAGAATAATTAGATATGTAGAAGGAAACCCTCCAACAACTGATGGAAGGAGCACTATGGAGATAACAACCACTCATGAAGTGTATTCTTCTGTATATCTAGCCTCCTCAAAGAAAAACAAATACTTTCTCCTCAATTGGAGTGCCCAACTTGTTGTAAAAACACTTCAAATTGCGCCCTGCTTTCACAAATAACTCTTGAATTGAATCTTGATTGAATAGAATGGTGAGGGAGGAATCTTTCACCTCCTTGGCCAAGTTTGGACCAGGAATAGAGGTATATTTCACCTCCTTGTTGGTCTCTAGGGTTTCTTGACTCAAAACCCTCAAAATGTAAGTTGCATATCTATAGTGATCTCAATAGAAGAATAGCATGAATGAGGAGTGAGGCGCCCTCCTATCTCTTTTATACCTCCATTTCTAATTCTCAGTTGAGTTTCTTTATGACTTTTACTAAGGTTGTTGTTTCATTTTCTCCTTAAGTCAAATAACCTTTTTCTTTTCTTCATAAAAGTCACTTTAATAAAATACCATTAAGTCCTTAAGTGACCTTTAAGGCCTCCTAACCCCTTTTTACCCATTGGACTATAGTCTAGAGGGGTGACTAGACTACTTAGACCTCATTTTCTCTTGTCAAGGGGAGGGGAGCATTAAAATGGTCACCTAATGTTGTTCCTAAAGTTTTCACCTGACTGTTAAAGGGAAAAGCTAGGCCACCTATCAGTTTAGAATGATTGCTTCTTTAACTTTTTGTTGGTTGGTCGAAGGGTTATTCTATCAAGACAAAGGCAAGGTTGGGTTGGCAGAACGATATGGATGAGGGCCCTCCTTGGCTGATGGCACACTAATGACAAACTAGTGAAATAATAGAAAACTGAGAGAAACAACAAACTACTCAATGAATAATCTGTTGCAA
>ML811160.1:165208-180672 GCA_009831015.1 Picea engelmannii | reverse complement strand
GTCCTTCATGGCCGTTGGCTTCTTTGTTATTCTGCCCAATGGTAGGACTAGTTCCTTCTGATATAAATAATCTTCCATCTACATCTTCCATAATTGGTAGTTTTGGCTGTTAAATTTCTATACCTTGAACTTTCCATCTTTTTCTGTTGCTCCCACTCAAACAAGGAACCCTCTTTTGTTGCGAGTTACCTTTCGCTCTGATACCAGTTGTTAGAAAAATAGGATCGCAGTGCAATAAAATAAAACACACGTGGAAATAAAACACAGAAGATACACAATACAATAGAGACAAAAATATACGTGGTTCACTCAATGTGGGCTACATACACCAGAAAAATTGTCAGGTCCTTCCTTATTATTATCCAGCAAAATGAAGGGATACAACCTACAACACACCCACTGTAACTTCCTCTTCTTTCTCTCATAGTATCCTCTCTCAGAATACAATATTCATGATAATGCACAACCGCAATACAATTCCCTCATAAGAGAGGGTTTCCTTATAGGGAAAAAACCCCTAAAAAATAACTTCTACCATCAGATCTACGACCTTATAATGAACGGTCCAGATTGACTACGAAATTACAATATTTTATAGGCAAATTTTCCCAATATTTCGCTTCGGGGGTGCTGCCCCCGAATCTTCCGCCAAGGGGGGATACAAATTTTTTTGTCACCCCCCTAGTGACAGTTGTGGGGGGAAAGACCCCCCACACCCCCTCGTTAGGGAATGGGGTCCAAGCATGACTGAAACAAACCTCTGAATTACGAATATAATCAGGCTCCACAACCAACAAGAGATATCACATAGACGAAACATGGGTTGAGATTTCCACATGGCCTCCCATTTTAGAACCTTGAAAACTAAACATGAGACTACAATGCATCGACACTGGCATGTGGCCCTACTATGTAGATGTTGGCACATGTCATTGCCACATCTTCTAGTTTCCATGTCACATACCACGTGTCAATGCCACATCATATTTTTCCCACAACAACAGTGCTACTTCATATTTCTCCTATGACAACAGTGCCACATCAATAGCCCAATGACCACAACCATGTCAACATTTCACAAGGCCCTCTCTATTGGAATTTTGATTTTCAAAGGTGTTTTAAACATGCCTAACTTTCTCAATCCAAGTGCATTTTTTTAGATATTGTATCATTTTGTTCCCTATGCACTAGTATAACTACTTTTGGAGATTTTTTTGTTTGGTGCTTTTTGTTTCCCAGTTTTCCTAGAAACCCCTCTCTAATCCTTGTTTTTGTAACTTTTGAATAGTATGTCTTGGTGATACAAGTACCTTTCTACATGCCATTTTTTAGTGCAGTATTTTTAAAATACTTGCAATGGTGTAATTAGTTTCTATTTTCATATCCATTTGATTTATGTTCTTATTTTTCTTTTCTTTTTACAGAAAAATGGGGAATGATTGTATTAATAAAAAAATGACGTCCAAGGACGTTTATAGAGTATATTAATAACCACAATTGAATTTTTGAGATACAAAAAATCCATGCTCAAGGGAAACTATGACTATATTATGTAACAACATTGTTTTCCCCTTATACAAAATTTTTCCGGCTTTGCCTGTATATATCCTATAGAAGACACTTAGTATGAATATGCATAAATAAAACATAAGAAAGAGACTCCTAAGGGACTAAATACTATAGATCCTTTACTCATTTCCTGGATATGGAGCATTTAGGTTGAACTAAACAGGAGCTGGAGCTGGTGAAGAACCTTCCTTTGAGTGTGCTGGAGTACCAATTTCTGTTGTTGGAGCCATTTGTTGTTGAGACATATCACAAAATTCCTTGCATTGTTGTCGGATGGCTGAGAGTTTATTCTTCATTTTCTTGAGATATTGCCTTTGGGAGACTGATTCTTCCAACACAATGAGGATATGAGCTGAGAGGTCATTCTATTGTATTTGAAGAGAGATATTGGAGTTTCGTAGGTCAACCAATTATGCTTCCATTTGGTCCAAGTGACTATTCCATCGACCTGAATTCTTAGCTGCCATTTCCAATTTTCCAATGTTGCCTGAGGAAATAAGACACAGAGCAGGGGGGGGTGAAATAAAATTGGAATCCCAACCCAATTGATTGGGTGGATGAACCATCACTACAAATAACATAATTTTTCATGTAGGCAAGGATTCCTTCGAAATATCTCCATCTCATGTAATTAAAGTTCCACACATAGCCAGGGGGATTGGCATCCCCTTCCCACCTTGGAATATCATTGCAAGTCCTTTCGATCAGACATGATACCTCCTGAGGCTTCATGAGTTATGAGGAGAGGAATAACTGAGGCCTCCAAAGAATAATGTGTCACACACGGCTTGAGGAATAGACATCCCAATCCCACCCTTCGAGAATTAATGTTGAGGCCTTTGACCAGACATAAAACATCCTGGAGCATTCCTAACTTGCAAGGAGTGGGGTGAGAGAGATTAGGGATATGATATATCCCATTCAGAGTATTTAAATACTCTTGGTGATTTTTCAGGGCGTACACGCGCCTAAAAAATGACAACGTGACCTCTCTTGACTTGTGATGGGGATGGGATGTGGAGAAGTGAGGGAGGGGTATCCCCCTTGAAAACAAAATTCAAGTGACGATGCTTAAGTTATTTGCTAGGTGTGGGGGGGAGGAACCCGAGTCCAACTTGTTTTGATCGTTTAGAGAAGTATGCACAATTCATGGTATTATTTTTGAGGTTACTGAGCCATTGATGAAGAGAGAACCCTCTTGCAATCCAATGGCCCGATTAGCCTGGTTTTCTGCTTCTTTATTATTGGATCTTAGAATGTGAAAGAGTTCAATTTTTTGGAAGGACAACATTTATTGTTGAATTTGGCACGTGATGGCACTTGAATGTCTATTCTTCGGTAGTTAGTTTTTCCTTGCATGCTTAATAATCAATTTGGAATCCCCAACAACTATGATGACGAAAATGCCACGATCCCTTACCAAGAGAAGTTCTTGATAAAGAGCGTAGGCTTCTGCTTGATTATTCATGGAGTGTCCAAAGTTCCATGCAAAGGAGAAAACCAATAAACCTCATGGGCTATGTAACACCCCTCCTGCACATGCCTTCGTAGGGTTTCCCTTTGAAGCTCCACCAAAGTTGAGAGTGTAGCTATTTCTAGTTGATTTTGAGGCAGAGAATCCAAAAGTGCATGCGGGGGGAGGACTAGCTGAAGATGGAATAGAGAATTGACTCAAACAATTGGTTTCTCTTGTGTCCATAGATTGTGATGTGTCTAGAAATTTATTTTGATGGATCATTTGTTCCGAGAGTGGGATGATTATCTTGTTAGCCATTGAGGAGGGGATGTTTTATCTTCAATGAAGATAGCTTTGTTTCGAGCAAGCTATATTTTCCAACAGACAAATTTTGGAAATGCATGTTTTTTTTGGAGCAACCCCTTGTATGAATATTGCAACTTGTTGAGGAGTTTCATAAGAGAGGGGGGCACTTTATTCTTGTGTAGGATTCTTGGAGAAAAAGGTGCTAAATGGAACGAGCCACTAAGGATTCCAGAAACAGATGTTGGATAATTTCAGAGGAGTTATTAGAGAGGGCACATCTGAAAGGTCCAAGGAAGCCCCTTTTGATGAGATTTTCTCATGTCAAAATATTTTCATGTGCAAGAGCCCAACAAAATATATTTATTTTTGGAATACCATTAGGATTCCAGATGTGATTCCATTTGGTCAATGAGGGGGGGAGAGAATCTTGGGAAAGAAGAAAATCGTAACTTTTTTACTGAGTAATCTTTATTCCCCATCCCCGGGAATCCTTAGTGGAGAGGAGGAATGGGGCACATCCTTTGAATCGAGCAAGGAGAATATGAGAGAGATCTTGAAGGTGAGAGGGAATAAGGTCAAGGTTTCAACCCATCCATTTACCATAGGTCATGTTCCAAGAATATATGTCATACACCACTATTTTTCTTTGATTTTGGACCCAATAGAGAAGAGGGAGAATGTTGGGATTGTTTCAAAGGGGATGGAATCCCATGATGCTGTCATATTGGAGGTGGATGCTTTTACCATTTCCTAGGATCCAAGTGAGGTGCTTGTGAAAGGAGGGGAGACGAGATTTTAGAGGACGTTGGATTTGAGAGCTAGCTTGAACCACTGGTTCTTCATCTAAGCGACAAATTATTTCACTTGAGAAATATTTATGGACATTTACTTTTTTCCACCAGTCATTTTTTTTCTTGAAATCATCCTCCAGAGGATTTTTCGAGCCTAGGGAAATGTTGGAAAGAGAAGAATGTTTAATTCCCAATCCTCTACAAGATTTTGGAGCTCAAACAATGTTCCAATTGACTAAGTGGAACCACTTTGAGTTATTTTGTCCCCCTTGGCAGAGAAAACATCTCAATTCTTGGGCAATGATTGCTTTGATTTTCATGGGAGAAAGAAAAGAGTAGAATTTAAAGATCATAAGAGAAGAACTAATCGATTTGATGAGCACCACTTGTCCTGTTCGGTTCAGCCAAAAGGCACCTCATAGATGAAATTTAGCTTTGATTTTGTCCACGATTTGATTCCAAGAAGCTAAGGGGAGGGATTTTAGGCATATGAGAATCCCCAAGTATTTGAATGTTTGCCAAATTTCATCAAAAGGAAAATTCAACAGGTTGGCAATGGTCATAAGAATACGGGGATTTATGTTCCATGCATAAATTTGACTTTTTTCAACATTTATGAGTCCCCCAGAGGTTGATGTGTACTCATCCATTACTTTTTTGAATCTGCTGGATATTATGATTGATGCTCCTCCCAATAGAATAGTATCATCAACAAATTTGGAATTATTTATTCTCTTGACTCTAGGAGAGATTTTGATACTAGGGATGGATTTATGCCTTATTTTTCTATCAAGTCTTCTACTAAGGGATTCCACCATAAGAATATAGAATATGGGGGATAAGGGCCATCCTTGTCTCAAGCCACAGGTGATTTTGAAGAAGGAAGTGGGTCTGCAATTGACTAGTGGGGCCATCCAAGGTCAGTGGATGTAATCAACAACCTGAGAGAGAAAAAAATCATCGAATCCAAATCTGGTGAGAATTGCCATAAGAAAATTGTGACTGACTCTGTCAAATGCATTGGTCATGTCAATTTTGATGGCCACACCTAGCTCCCTCCTAGTTTGACTTGAGTGAATGGCTTT
Organism: Picea engelmannii; assembly: GCA_009831015.1. Classification (NCBI taxonomy): domain Eukaryota; kingdom Viridiplantae; phylum Streptophyta; class Pinopsida; order Pinales; family Pinaceae; genus Picea; species Picea engelmannii. The sequence goes on along the minus strand of ML811160.1, from coordinate 175,465 downwards.
TGGGACTAGAAAAATGTTATCCGCCATTTGTCTTTTTTCAACAAAGCCTCCTTTATTGGGAGAGATGAGAGTGGGAAGAATGGGTTTGAGTCTATTGGCTATGTTGGAGATAATTTTATAGGAAACATTGCATATGGAAATAAAACAACTTTTGACCAAGTGATCTAGTGCAAAACATCATTTGATTTATGTTCTTCATAATGGATAATCTTAATGAAATCCACTTAACTGGTACTAACTACTACTCATGAATGTCCTACAATATGGAAGCATAGTTGAGAAGTAAGGGAGTGTTCAAGATCACTTTGGGAATAGAAATTACACCTTTGGATCCCTTGAAGAGAGCCAAGTGGGATACAAAAAACAATGAAGCTCATTGACTCGTTGGAATGCCAATATTTGAACCTCTGGTCTTCTTCTAATCGGTTTATGTTGCTTCTTCACCACTCGCACCTCCCTAATGAATCAAAAGGTTTTGACTTCCTCAGAAACCTTCTGCGGTTCTCCCACTAACCCCTTGCATCCGTGCGCAAATAGACATCTCCTTTTGGGTACTGTCTGACCCTTTCCCTCGGAACTCTCACCTTGTTCCAATTTCCTCAATTGACTGAGTATCACAATGTTAGAAGAAGGTGGAATCCTTGGAAGCAACCATGAAGAAACACAACATCAAACTTCATCCTCCTCCTTCTTCTTATCATTTTTTCTAAAGCTCAATCCATTTTCATTTCTACTCATAGCTTTAATGTAAAAAATTCTTATGTAGATGATTAATTTAGATTCATGGGCTTCTCATCATATGGCCAATGATAAAGAAATATTTTGTACACTTGATGATTGTAACACCAAGCATATTTATATTCGTGATAATAGGTCCTTAGGAGTTGTAGGACCAATAATTATTCAGTTAGATGGTGATGTTTTTAACCATGTATTTTGTGTTCATGATATTTCTTGTAATATTCTCTCTATCTATCAGAAAACACTTTCTAGTGCATGCAAACTTGTAGAGTTTTTGCCTCTCATTATTGTAATAAAACTTTGCACGATCCTCAACACTTAATAACTTTAGGATGTGTAGATGATTTTTGCAAGTTTTACATGTTTGGAAACTTTGTTCCATCATCACCATGTTACATTTATGTAAATTGCCATGAATATTCCACTTAAACAATGCATCACAACATATTGTACAAGTTTTTGCAAAATCTCGATTATGCAATTTTTACTTATTATTATAATTTAATATTACAAGAATAGTGCTCAAATTAATGAAATAAATGAGAATGTAATAAAATATGTTAAATCAATAAATAACACACCATCCATGTAATGAACACAAGATGTACCTTGAGAAACTCAATATGGGAAAACCCAGTGAAAAGACGAGGACTATGCCTTGTTCTTTTCTTCTCAAGTACATAATGCAAATACAAAGAAATATGGACCTTGTATGGAGTTCCAATAGACAATGTGGATTGAATGGATAATACATGATCTTCTACTTCCTTTATCATGTTCACAATATCCCACTCCTTTTCTCTTCTTAGATATGGAACAACAAATCAATACAATAAGAATGTAACCTACTTCCTTTATTATGTTCACAATATCCAAATCCTTTGCTCTTCTTAGATATGGAACAACAAATCAATACAATAAGAATGTAAGTCATTCCTTTCCTAGAGACCCGATATTTAACAATTTATAATAGTTGTCCATGTTTAGGATTAGGGTTTTTGCATACCTCAAATCATTATTAGGGTTAGAATTTGGGATTATTTAGAATCTTCTTGAAAGTCCACACATGACTAGCTCCACATGTGTGACTAATGGAAGCTAACATGGAATCCACTTGATACTATGATGGTTAAATCATGGGTCAACTTGTGGGAGAAATGACTTCCTCATATAAACTCTAATTGAGGTGATCTTTGCACTATTGGAAAGCTTCCGACGAGTAGAAAAATGTCGAAGGATATAACTTTTGTCCTAAATGTTTAACCCTAAAAATGATCATTTAATACCCCAAATAGGATTTGGAAGTTTTAGGATCCTAAATCACCAAAATAGTGTTGGAATATTCACCAATTCTGAGGTGGGGGGGGGGGTAAATCAATATTGAGCACGTTTTACCATTTTTAATCACAACATGTAAAAATTAACTTATCAACAATTCCATTCAACAATGCATGTCATCAAGCATAGTACACAATGGATTTTTACATGGAAACCCAAATGAGAGAAAACCAAAAAATAATTTTAATATATGTATCTTGAAGATTACATTCATAGGAAGCACTGACTTCCAAGATTTACTAGCACCGAATGGAAGGAGGAACCGACCCCCTAATTTACATGCACCAACTTGAAGGAAGATCCAACTCCCTGATTTACCAGCACCAACTAGAAGGAGGCACCAACCCCTAGTTTTATGAGCACCAAGTCAAAAGAAGCTACAACTCCTCTCCAAGCATCAACTTGCTATCTGAAGACACCAATATTCTCCTGCACCACCCAACCACCCTTGTTTCTCAGGAACCAACCTAAAGGAGAAATCGATCTCCTGCCTTGCACCACCCTTCCACCCTTGTTTCAAAATTGTTCTTACAATATGGTCTGGTCCAATATCATCTCTAGGTCCTCAACTAATCTACTTCAAATCCCTTACAAAAATATGCACCAAATGCCGAAGTCAAGCTGCTCACAAGTCACTTTCACCGAAGATAAGTTATGTCACTGTCTATGTCATTATTATTCATACATCATCATCATCAAATTAGGTCCACTTAGAAACTGGGCCCACATAGAAACTTGGTCCATATAGACTCTCAATGTCACTATCACTATCATTGATACATCAAAACTGGGTCCACATAGAAACTGGGCCCACATAAATATCCTAGATCCACTTGGGTCCACATATAAACCCCAACATCACTTCTTAAATTTGTTTCAAACACTTGTTTGGGACTAGTTTCTAGATTAGTCACATGCCATAACTTCCAACAAGTATAACTCCATACCTGTAATGAATCAAAGTTTGAAACTTGTACCCAATATTCTTTGATATCATCTTTGAAATTCCTCCAAGTTTTTCTCCTTGATTCATCACTGAGAAAGAAATATAACAAAAATGGCAGACCTTCATGAATTTTGGCCTATTCTGAATCATTCTGGAAAAAAAGTTATAGAAAAAAGTCCAAGATGACCTTTAAAGAACATACCTTAGAACATGTCTTCACAAGACTTCATCTTCCTTTGGAATTTCGCCCTTCTTCACTTCATCTTCCCTCTAAAATTCAATGCCAAGTTTGTGCTAAGAGATCACATTATTGAATTATGAAAATGAGAGGTTCTTAATGTGTATTTATACCCTTCCAAGAACTTCCTTTACTTAACTTTAGGGCCAATCTATAATCTCTTGTTTGCAACACTTTTTAGGGGAAAATTTTATTTTAATTTTAATTTCTCTTGTAGGGCCGAATTGTCCTTATACACTTAATTTCATGTTTAGTTCATTGTACAATTAAGGCCCACTTTGGGGACTCCATTCCTTTACTTCGGGGGCTTTGTTACCACACTTCTGGGGCTTCTTTAGGGTTTCTTGAACATACCTTACATGATCATATTTAAGAGGGAATATCTCCTCAACTGTGAGGAACCACGTGGTGTGCCACCTACCATTTGAAACAATTTGACGAGGACTATCAATCCATGGTGGATTTGCATGAATTTGCAATTTCCTTCATACTATTTTCTTCCATCAACTTTGAGCTTCATGAACACACCTTTGGGGATTCCTAACTACTTAACCATATTTCTAGGGATTCTTGTAGACTTCTTCAAAGCATTTTCCCATGAGGGCCATTCCTAAAGCTACGTCATAAGGGGACCAATTTGGATACTTATTCAAATACACCCATCACCTCTAGAGGCTTATGGACTTCTTCTAGTGTTGACATCAATGAAAACCAATTTTCCAACAATCTCCCCCTTTTGCATTGATGAAAACACTCATACTCCCCCCGTGACCATTGCTCCCTTTGTCTTCATGCTTCTAATCTTTATCTCCTTATTTTGTTCTTTCTCCCCCTCTTTGACATCATTGGAAAAGGGTAACTCCCCCTGATGATTTCTCTCCCTTTGTCTTCTTTGCAAGATGTTGTGTATATCAACGCGGGGCTTCTTTTATATGCTTCATTTCCTCTCTTCTGGGGCTTCTTGTGCATTGGTACTTCCTGGTGTAATTCACTAATGTATATTAAAATCATTCATGTCAAATTTCTTTCATCACTTGTGTTCAAGTCTTCATGGCTTGTCATGTCTTCATTGAGTTGACATCAATGACATAATAATTTCCCTTGACAATATAACTCCTCTTGAATGTTTCTCTCTCCCTGTCTTGTTGTGCCTTTGATGGCTTGCCTTCCTATAACTAGCTAGTTCCACCTATCAATATGTTTCTTTTTTTAGTCATATGCTTTACGAAACATTCCTCTTGAGCTCATGATTTCATCCACTGTCATGTTTCTTATATTCTTGTCTAGACCTGCCAAATATCTCATGAATTCATCTCTGTCCAAGTGTCACAAAATTGTCCATGACTCTGCTACTCAAATGCACAAAATGTTGACCCATCTGCCACTATTTTGAATACTTCTTTGAATATGTTGCAACTGATCACTACATATTTCTGCTTCTCAAGTTGAATAAAATATGTCCACTACTTTGCTCTATATTCAAATCAAACTCTACAAGGTTCAACAAGTATAGATTCTTGAAATTGTACTGAATATATCCCTTCCTGAATATATGCTTGAAATATTCTACATAATCATGAATCTCTGCCTCAAAAGTGTGCCAATGATATTCCCTATAACTTCCATCTAACCCCTTCAAAACTGCATCAAGACGTTTTTTAAAACTACTCCTTAATCAACCAATCAGTCAAAAAACTTTCCGCACCTTTACCATCAAACCATTTAGAATCTGCCTTCCCAAAATCTGCAAACACTTCAGATTGTCCAAAAGATATTTCTCTAATCTATAATAGTTGCTACTTAAACTCCCCCTCTTCAATATTCACATTACTGGGAGACTCCAAGCCATATTTCTTAGAACAATATATAAACCTGCTCTGTTGCAGGTTCGTCATTTTGAATCTTGACCTCGTCCTCTTTACCTGTAGATTCATCATGATCTCGCACATCTGCAAATCCCTTGAGTATGATCTCTAGGAGTTCTTCATTTACCTATTCTTCTTGTTTTTTCTTTCTTTTCCAAACCTTCTTGTATATGATATTAGTGTTTTCCTCCAAGAAAGGCTCCATCATGCTTCTACACTCACGAGCTATGTGTCCATAGTTGTGGCATTTATAACATTTAATATTGTAGGGGGGCACGTAACATCTATTGCTTGAACATTTCTTCCATATGCTCTGCAATCTACAAATTTATGTCCAAAGTTATTACAAGTAAAACAAAAACCAAGAAACAAACTTTGATACATGGAAATAAGTGATCCTTTTTGTGATGCAATCCTTTTGAATTCATGCCTTAGTGTTGACGGGCAAATTTGACATGCCGTCAACTGGAAGAATAGATCCAGTCCGAAGTTGTCTAAATAACCCAAGCCATTTGGTGTAACCTATCCTCACGGGTTTAATGGCTCTGTTAGCCAACTAGGGTCCTAAAGATAAAAAAATAAAATAAACTAACTAAAGAAAATATTCTAACAATCGACACAATAATTACAAATATTTATCTAAGAATGTGAATATACAAATGATTATGAACAATTTATAGACAGTTTACAAGATTTGCATGAAATCTTGCGAAAATGAATGTTTGATAAAGCTTAAGAATCAAATATGAACACCACTTCTTTTTTATTTTTATTTTAAAGATATTAAACGAATAAATACTAAATGAATATGATTGAAACAGTGACACAAAAATAGTCAAAGCTAATTAATGTAATCATCGTTTCATTCATAAACTTAACTAAATAACACATAGAATAACATGTAGCTGATCAACGAAACTGGTATTATCTTTTTGTGTTGTATGAGCTCCTGCATGTACTGTTGTTAAGGGAAACCTATAACAAAACAATCCTAGCACTTACAAAATACATTCAAAGAAGTATTTGATATTGGAGTAAATTAATAACAACAGAAAGACAACTAATTAAAAATCATGTGATCTTAAGATAATCAATATTTAAGAATAAAACAAAACTCAATTCTGAGTATTGATATTGTCCATCATTTAACATTAGAAATAAATTCCACAATAATCAAATGATCAATTGATCACACGTAAAAAATAGAATAAGAAATTATGGACAACATATAACATTTAATAGTATGAAAACACCATATGATGACAAGCTAAAACTAAAATCAACCATAATAACATTCTCATAATACAATAGTAATGAAAGAATGAAATGAAATAAACATCACATAGGTCTAAAGCCAAAGATGAATTTATTTCCCATATTCTTTCTCAAAATCACATGCCCATATTGTAGTCTTGGAAGAATTTTTAAGATAATAGACTCTTAAAGATTGAAAAAAAAATAATACATAAATTATAACAATTAACCATGTATTTATAAAATAGACTGAAGTTAATTTAAATCAATGCATAATCAATTATTCAAAGAATATGAAGATATTATAATGAAAATAAAACCATTTTACTCACAGGACAAAAGCCATTAAGCAACCTGAAATTCTATATTCTTCTTTGAAAATACTCATCCATTCTCCCAAAGATTCCAACCATCCATTACTTCATTTGAAAAGAAGAAAAGTTTACAAAATAAATAATATACAAAAGAGAAAGGATAAAAATCCTCCTCTCCAATTCTTGGATCCCTATGGCTTTGAACTTTCTCATATATTTATACAATGAATGAATAGTCTGGGCGTCACTATTAATTTTCGCTACCTGAAATTCGTCTCGTAAAAAGACATCAATATCTCTCAAATCGTGCATTTTTTTTGGAAAAATCTCTACACGAAAGGTAAATGGGTTCATTTGGGTTCTCGGTTTTCAACCGTTTCTTTAAATTCTTCATGGTTTGGTTGTAATCAGTTCTGTAAAATCGCTTATCTGATCTTGACGCCTTTCCAAATTTTATCTGTTGTTGCTCATAAAATTATTTGTAGCAATCCAAAATTATTTTTGGATAAATCATCTTGAACGTATTTGGATAATAAAATCAAGCCGTGATCAGATCCGTATCAAATATTTTATAATAGAAACCCGTGAAACAAAAAGAAACCTAAATTAATAACCTAAAAATTGTGAATAAAACAAAATCTAGAAAAATAAAAAATGAATTTAAACTAACTATAACTTATAAATAAAAATTGTTTATAATTTGCTTTCAAATATGATCTTAAAATTCTAGAAGCTTCAAGTTAGTGGAGAAGAGAAAAATATAAATTTTTATTTTTTTACAAATGATAGATAATTTTATTATTATTATTATTTTGAAATGAGATGCAAAATGAAAAAATAATTTAATTAATTAATATCACCAAATGATTTCATGAAAATGAGAAACCAGCCAAGATATTATTTGATGAAGTATTGAACACATTATTCAAAATAGTCAAACTTGTTAATGAACAAAAGAAAGAACACATAATCATAATTTAAACGAAAGTAAACAGTTGAGAAAAATTAATGTTTTTGTTTAAATTGAGATTTCTATACTCGTTTCTAAATTTTGACATATACTTTTGTAATGAATGTCTCATACTATAGTGAATGTCTTAAGTTTGTCTCAAAGCAAGCCAAGGCATGAAACTATTTGAAAAAATTGATTTTGTAGCTCATTATAATTATCAAGATTCTAATGGGGGCCCTTTAAATTTTGTAAAAATTTAGGGGGAGTTGTTGGGGCTCAACAAATGATGACTTACTGGGTGAACAATTATCTCTGATTTGGTAAGATTTCATCTCAAGAAGAAAAGAATAAGACTGATAAAAGGATTTAAGCTCCCTGAAATAAATTCACTCTGAAACCATATAGTATTAGGATAAGCTCAATGTTATAACCAGACAATAGAATTTTCTTTCCAGAAGATTATGACCTGAAATAATGTCTTAATCAAAGAGTCACGATGTTTATAAAAGAACTTCAATACCGTTGACAGAGCCACTACTGCTAACATGCGTCCATAACCTCGACATGGATGTTATTTAACCCACTCAAATGCTTTAATCCCATCCAATAGTTGTATCCACATGATGTATACTTCCATAAAAGTTAATGTAAAAACATATACCTGCTACCTCTCGACCCAATATTGCTTCGTTGCTAGCAGGTCTGCTCATTACCCCAACAAAGTTGTCTTGGTATCATGTGTGCATTTACCCGCTGCCAGCGAGCTTGTTCAGTACCCCGACGGGTTTACACACACTTCCCACACATAAGTGCTTTCAACCCTCTTATGCCATTTTTAAATAGTAATACAATTATAGATTTCTTGATGACAAAGAGAGCGAGGTGATACTGGAGGTTAATTGCAATACAGATGAATACTTGATCATGTTATTTATTTGCTTTCAAAACTGGAAGTTTTATCATGATTTAGAGATTTTAGATTTCATTTAATAAATCATCTTGAGAATGGGGAAGCACTTAAAAGTGATTCCTTAAGAATATGGACGGCGTAAAAAGTTTAAAGATCATCGTAATTCTCAAAGATTTAAACCATATCTCTAGTGTAATACTCTAGCAAAGATAATTTGAGGACAAAATGAAAGTGACAATTGACTTAAAAATCAATTGTCTGAGTTATATCTTAATATCATGACCTCTTTGAACTATTTCAAATTGCTTGAAAAACACGAGTCTTAAAATAAATGCTTCTTTCGACAATAGCTCTTTTATAAAAAATATATTGATTCAAAAAGATAGATAAGAAGGAAACTCATTCAAAGCAATCAAAGAAAAAAAAGCACACACAACAAACCAAATCAAATTTTATTAATGAGATTCAAAATCAGAAGTACACAAAATCAAAACAACAAAAGAAAACTTTTCAAGAAACGATTTTGACCAAAGATAAACTTGAGCTTTTGGATTCACTAACATCTCACTGTAAAATAAAGGAAGAAATAAATGTAAGGTAGCTAGAGAGGTAGTGGGGGGGCCCATAGGGCCAATACTGATAATAGTGGAGGTCATTCAATGTAAGGTGGACTAGGTTCACTATATTAAATAAGGCCCACTATGGTAGTTAGATATAATAAATGGGTAATTAGATATAATAAATATAAAAGGACTTCTTGTAAGGTAGCTAGAGAGGTAGTGGGGGGGGCCCATAGGGCCAATAATGATAATAGTGGAGGTCATTCAATGTAAGGTGGACTAGGTCCACTATATTAAATAAGGCCCACTATGGTAGTTAGATATAATAAATGGGTAATTAGATATAATAAATATAAGAGGACTTCTCAGAAGGTTATACTTCTAGAAGATTCTCTTATATTTATTATATCTAATTACCCATTTATTATATCTAACTACCATAGTGGGCCTTATTTAATATAGTGGACTTAGTCCACCTTACATTGAATGACCTCCACTATTATCATTATTAGCCCTATGGGCCCCCCCACTACCTCTCTAGCTACCTTACATTAGTCCTCTTATATTTATTATATCTAATTACCCATTTATTATATCTAACTACTATAGTGGGCCTTATTTAATATAGTGGACCTAGTCCACCTTACATTGAATGACCTCTACTATTATCATTATTGGCCCTATGGCCCCCCCCACTACCTCTCTAGCTACCTTACAATAAATCATATAAAATATCATGTGCGAGCAAGTTCTTTTCTTAATATATTGATGCATGAGATGCTATTTTCTACTTTGACTAAAAGAAAATAGAAAAATCCTTATTAAGATGAGTGCAGTCCTACTCGTGGCACCTTGGGTCATGGTTGAATTGATAGTTCAAATTTACTTATTTCTTTACTTTCCATTTAAATTTTTCATGATAATACTACGTTTTCGAAAAGAAATATTCAATGAAAAGCAGAGAGAAAAAGATTTAAAGTGGACTTCCGTGACAACATTCATATTATGGTTCTCTTAGTGTACCCACTTGTGTTCATAACTGCATTATTACACAAAGAAATATTGATAAATAAAACTAAAGGAAACCTACTCCTAAACCTACTCTAAAATACTAAATAGATCAAAACGCTAAGTAAAAT
>ML811160.1:124750-161226 GCA_009831015.1 Picea engelmannii | reverse complement strand
AAAAATTAACGTTTTTGTTTAAATTGAGATTTCTATGCTCGTTTCTAAATTTTGACATATACTCTTGTAATGAATGTCTCATACTATAGTGAATGTCTTAAGTTTGTTTCAAAGCAAGCCAAGGTATGGAACTATTTGAAAAGGTTGATTCTGTAGTTCATTATAATTATCAAGATTCTAATGGGGGCCCTTTAAATTTTGTACAAATTTAGGGGGAGTTGTTGGGGCCCAACACTTAGCTAATCACGATCTTTTCTAATTTTGTTTCCTTCACAATGTTTGAAGCTTCATTGATGCCTGGAAGTAGAAAGTATTCTTGGAGATACACCTCTTCTGCATTCATTCCTCTTTGACTCTTGATGATCATGATCCCTTCCTTTGAGAATGTCTACATAATTCGTATCCTTCTCTTCATTCTTCTTTTTTGACGACTTGGAACACTTCTCTTCAAATTTCTTTACTGGAGGTGTGGAGCTTCCTCTCTCTTCAATGCTCATGTTGGGATTTGCATTTTCATCTTCTTTGCATGAGGCCTCACCAATGTATCCAAAACCTACTTTATCAAATGGTGACCTTTGACAACTGAGAATTCCTTCTAGTACTTGAGAACTCTTCAAGTTCTTGTTGATCTTGTCAACTTCAACCCTCAATGAGACGACTTCTTCTTCAAGATTCTCACTATCTTCTTCTTTCTTCATCATCTGGATCTTCATTACTTCTTCCATTCTCTTTTCTTCTTCAAGTTGGGTTTTCAAGGAGATGATTTCTTCTTCAAATCTTTTTTATTGTTGACTAAATTTTACTTCAATCTTGTTTAAGTCTTCAAATATTTCCTTAATATTATTTGTCAAAATCTCTTCTCTCCTTTCTGCTTCCTTTACCTTGATTTTTAAGCGAGCAACCTCTTTTTTTTTTTCAAGTTATTTTGTCTGTCTTTCAATTTATTTTAGGGCACACAATAATTCTGCTTTATGATCTACCACACCATCACCAATTTCTACTTCTGGATTTGTCTGACATGATAAGCTTCTTTCTTCTCATTCATTCTCGACATTTTCTTTATCTTGATTAGCATGCTCTGGCTCTATGATTGCAAGAAGAGATCCCTTAGAGTAGATATTATTTGGATTATCCCAAATATCTTTGGTTGATGAGCATTGTCCCACTTTAACTTTTACCGAATCATACAATCTATCTAGGATGACATCCATTGCTATTTTGTTGTTCCTTTTTAATTCCTTCTGGGATGCAGTATTCATAGGTTTCTTTGGAGAAATGTATCCTAAGACAACTAAGTTCCAAGTATCAAACCCCTATTCCTTTAAAAATACTTTCATTCTTGAGCTCCATATCTCATAGTTCTAACCATCAAACATTGGTGTTCCGTTATTAGTGCGATCCATGATCTACCTTCTAGTGGTTAGATTGTTTTTGAAGGACCTGCTTTGATACCAATTGTTGGAATATTCAACAATACTAAGAGGGGAGGTGAATCCGTATTGAGAAAATTTTACCGTTTTTAATCACAACATGTAAACATTATCTTATCAACAATGTCATTCAACAATGCACGTCATCAAACATAGTACACAAGACATTTTTATGAGGAAACCCAGATGGGAAAAAACCACGGAACACTTTTCATATATATATATATATATATATATATATATATATATATATATATATATATCTTGAAGATTACATTCATAAGAAGCACCAACCTTCAATATTTACCAACACTATCTAGAAGGAGTCACCAACCCCCTAATTTATAGGCACCAACCTAAAGGAAAGTCCAACTCACTGATTTACCAACATCGATTGGAAGGAGGCACCAACCCCCTAGTTTTATGAGCACCAACTCAAAGGAATATGAAACTCATTTGTAAGCATGAATTTTCTATTAGAAGACACCAATATTCCAGTGCACCACCCAACCACCCTTATTTCTCAGGCACCAACATGAATGAGACCTCTATCTCCTACCTTGCACCACCTTGCCACCTGTGTTTCAAAATTATTCTCAAAACATGGTCTAGTCCAATATCAACTCTAGGTCCTCAACTAATCTGATCCAAATCCCTCACACAAATATGCACCAAATGTTGACGTCAAGCTGCTCACAAGTCATTGTCATTGAAGATAATTTCTATCACTGTCTTTGTCATTATCATTGATATATCATCATCATCAAACTTGATCCACTTAAAAATTGGGTCCACATAGAAAATGGGTCCATATAGAATCTCATTGTCACTGTCACTATCACTATTTCGGTCACTATCATTGATACATAAAAAATGGGTCTACATAAAGATCCTAGGTCCACTTGGGTTCACATATAAACCCCAACATCACTTCTTAATTTTATTTCAAACACCTATTTGGGACTAGTTTCTAGATTAATTAGAAACCATAACTTCCAAAAATTATAACTCCATACTTATAATGAATCAAGGTCTGGAAATTGTACCTAATCTTATTTGATATCTTCTCTGAAATTCCTCCAATTTTTTCTCCTTGATTCGTCACTGAGAATGAGATATAACGAAAATGACAGACCTTCTTGAATTTTGGCCTATTCTGGAGAGCGAACTTGTACAACATGCCACACACTCATTATTTTATATTTGATTCTGAAACTCACAAAAAGTTACTAAGTACTATACTCTTTCCAATGCAATTGGTCTCACGGAATTTGGATCCTCTATGAAGAGGTTATGACTATTTTACTTGCAACACCTATTTGAGACTAGTTATAGGACTAGTCAAAAACCCTATCTTCCATAGATTGTATCTCCAAAGGTAAAATGAACCAAAAGCTGAAATTCGTACCAAAGGTACCTTGATATGTCTTCTCAATAGCCTCCAAGTCTAGTTATCTAAATCATTCTAGAAAAAAGTTATAGTGAAAATTCTAAGATGACCTTTAAAGAACATACCTTAGAACACATCTTCACAAGACTTCATCTTCCCTTGGAACTTTGCCCTTCTTCACTTTATCTTCCCTCTGAAATTCGTTGCCAAGCTTATTCTAAGAGATCACAATATTGAATTATGAAAATGAGAGGTTCTTAATGTATATTTATACCCTTCCAGGTGTTTCCTTTACTTAATTTTAAGGTCAACCTATAACATCTTGTTTGCAACACTTTTAAGGGGCAAATTTTATTTTAATTTAATTTCTCTGGTAGGGTCCAATTGTCCTTGTACACTTAAATTTCATATTTAGTTCATTGTAAAATTAGGGATAACTTTTTTGGACTTCATTCCTTTACTTCCTAGGTTTTGTTACCACACATTTGGGGTTTCTTTAGGGCTTCTTGACCATACCTTACGTGCTCATCTTTAAGAGGGAATATCTCCAAAACCGTGAGGAACCACGTGGTGTGCCACCTATCGTTTGAAATGGATTGATGAGAACTATTAATCCATGGAGGATTTGCATGCATTTGTGATGTATTTCATACTCTTTTTATTCAAGCAACTTTGGGCTTCATGACCACTCCTTTGGGGCTTCCTAACAACTTAACCAAGTTTCTAGGGCTCCTTGTAGACTTCTTCAAAGGGTCTTCCCGTGACCATTTCTCCCCCTATATTCATGCTTCTGATCTTTCTCTCCCCCTTTGACATCAATAGAAAAGGGTAACTCCCCCTGAATATTTCTCTCCCTTTGTATTCTTTGCAAGATGATGTGTAGATCAATGTGGGGCTTCTTGTATATGCTTCCTTTCCTCTCTTCTGGGGATTCTTATCCATTGGTACTTCCTATTGTAATCCACTAACACATATTAAAAACATTCATGTCAAATTTCCTTCATCACTTGTCTTGAAGTCTTCATGGCTTTTCATGTCTTCATTGAGTTGAAATAAATGATATAATCATTTCCCTTGACAATATAACTCCTCTTGAAGATTTCTCTTCCCCTGTCTTGTTGTGCCTCTAACGTCTTGCCTTCTTTTGACTAGCTGGTTCCACCTATCAATATGCTTCTTTTCTGACTCATATGCTTTATTGAACATTCCTATTGATCTCATTCTTTCATCCATTGTCGTGTATCTTCTCTGGTTCATGTCAAATATTATCTTCTAGACCTACCAAATATATCATGAATTCATCTCTATCCAAGTGTCACAAAAGTGTTCATGAATCTTCTACTCAACTGCACACAATGCTGACCCATCTGTTACTATTTTGAAGACTTCTTCGAATATGTTGCAAATGATCACTACATATTTCTACTTCTCAAGTTGAATCAAATATGTCCACTACTCTGCTCTATCTTCAAATCAAATTCTATAAGTCTGCAACAAGTATACATTCTCAAGTATGTAGTGAATATATCCCTGCTTGAATGCATGCTTGAAATCCTCTATACAATCATGAATATTTTCCTCAAAAGTGTGCCAATGATATTCCTTGTAACTGCCAGCTGACCCCATCATACATGCATGGAGATGTGTTCCGAAAAATTCTCCTTAATCAACCAATCTATCACAAGACATTCTGCACCTCTACCATCAAACCATTTAGAATCTGTCTTCCCAAAATATGCAAACACTTCAGACTATCTAAAAGATAGTTCTCCAATCAATAATAGCTATTCCTTAGACTCCCTCTCTTAAATATTCACATTATGGGAGTCTCCAAGCCATATTTCTTAGAACAATATATAAACCTTCTTTGTTGTGGGATCATCCTTTTGAATCTTGACATCTTCCTCTTTACTTGTAGATTCATCATGATCTCATACATTTGCAAATCCTCTGAGTATGATCATTGAGAGTTCTTCATTCACTTGTTCTTCTTGTTTTTTATTTCTTCTCCAAACCTTCTTGTATATGATATTAGTGTTTCCCTTCAAGAAAGACTCCATCATGCTTCTACAGTCACAAGCTATGTGTCCATAGTCGTGGCATTTGTAACATTTAATATTATAGGGGGCCACATAAACATATCTTGCTTGAACATTTCTTCCATACACTTTGCAATCTACAACTTTATGTGCAAATTTATTACAAGTAAAACAATAACAAGGAAATGAACTTTGTTACCTAGAAGTAAGTGATCCTCTTTGTGATGCAGTCCTTTTGAATTCATGGCATAGTTGGTCACAATATTCTCTTCTATTGTTTACTTCACAATGATTGAAGCTTCTTTTATTCATGGAGGTAGAAAATCTTATTGGATATACACCTCTTCTGCATTCATTCCTCTTTGACTCTTGATGATCATGATCCCTTCCTTTGAGAATCTCTACATAATTCTTAGCCTTCTCTTCATTCTTCTTTTCCACCGACCTGTAACACTTCTCTTCAACTTTATTTACCAACGGTGTGGAGCTTCTTCTCTCTTCAATGCTCTTGGTGGGATTGGCATTTGCATCTTCTTTTCATAAGGCCTCACCAATGTATCCAAAACCTGCTTTATCGAACAATGACCTTTGACAGCTGAGAATTCCTTCTAGTACTTGAAAGCTCTTCAAGTTCTTGTTGAGCTTGTCAACTTCAAGCCTCAATGAGACAACTTCTTCTTCAAGATTCTCACTATACTCTTCTTTCTTCATCATATGGATCTTCATTACTTCTTTTGTTCTCTTTGTTTCTTCAAGTTGGGTTTTCAAAGAGATGATTTCTTCTTCAAATATTCTTTCTTGTTGAATAAATTCCACTTCAATCTTGTTTAAGTCTTCAGATCTTTCCTTAAGATGATTTGTCAAAATCTGTTCTCTCCTTTCTGCTTCCTTTACCTTGATTTTCAAGAAAGCAACCTCTTCTTCTGCTTTGTCAAGTTATTTTTTCTGTCTTTCAATTTCTTCTAGGGCACACAATAATGATGCTTTATGATCTATCATACCATCACCAATTTCTTCTTCTAGATCTATATGACATGATAAGCTTCTTTCTTCTCGTTCTTTCTCAACATATTCTTTATCTTGATTATCATGCTCTGACTTTGAGATTGCAAGAAGAGATCCCTTAGAGTAGAGATTATGTGGCTTATCCCAAAGCTCTTTGGCTGATGATTATTGTCCCACTTTGACTTTTACCGAATCATACAATCTAGCTAGGATGGTATCCATTGCTATTTTGTTGTTCCTTTTTAGTTCCTTCTGGGTTGTAGTCTTCTAAGGTTTCTTTAGAGCAGTGTATCTTGAGCAAAATGAGTTCCAAATATAAAACCCCTATGCCTATAGAAATACTTTCATTCTTGAGCTCCATATATTATAATTTTGACCATCAAACACTGACATTCTATTGTTAGTGCAATCCAAAATCCACCTTCCAGTGGTTAGACTATTTCTGAAGGACGTGCTCTAATACCAATTGTTGGAATATTCACCAATACTTAGAGGGGGGGGGGGTGAATCCGTATTGAGAATTGTTTACCATTTTTAATCACAACATGTAAACATTAACTTATCAAAAATGCCATTCCATAATGCATGTCATCAAACATAGTATAAAATATATTTTTACATGGAAATCCAAACGAGAAAAAACCATAGAATACTTTTAATATATGTATCTTGAATATTACATTCATAGGAAGCACCAACTTTCAAGATTTACCAGCACCAACTGGAAAGAGGAACCAACCCCCTAATTTATAGGCACCAACCTGAAGGAAGATCTAACTCCCTTATTTACCAGTGTTGACTGGAAGGAGGCACCAACCCCCTAGTTTTATGAGCACCAACTAAAGTAAGCTGCAACTTCCCTGCAAGCATCAACCTGCTATCTAAAGATATAATTCTTCTTGTGCACCACCTAACCACCCTTGTTTTTCAGGAACCAAATTGAAGGATACCTCAATATATTTCCATTCACCACCCTTCTACCCTTGTTTCAAAATTATTCTCACAATATGGTCTAGTCCAATATCAACTCTAGGTCCTCAACTAATATGCTCCAAATCCCTCACACAAATATGCACCAAATGCTAATGTCAAGCTGCTCACAAGTCACTGTCATTGAAGATAAGTTCTGTCACTATCTTTGTCATTATTATTGATACATCATCATCATCAAACTGGGTCCACATAGAAACTGGGTCCATATATATTGGCATCGTCAATGTTATTGTTTCCGTCACTATCATTGATACATCAAAACTGGGTCCACATAGAAACTGGGTCCACATAAATATCCTAGGTCCACATGGGTCCACATATATACCCCAACACCACTTCTTAAATTGATTTCAAACACCTATTTGGGACTACTCTCTGGATTAGTCACAAACCATAACTTCCAACAAGTATAACTCCATACTTGTAATGAATCAAGGTCTAAAACTTGTACTCAATATTACATGATATCTTCTCTGAAATTTGTTGGGTTAAATATATGCAATATTAATTCCCAACATTAAATTATCGACTGGGGCTCGTAATCTTTGAGGTGCAAGCACATAAAATGCAGGATTGGAGCCTAGTCTAGCGTATTCTAAAGCCGACAACAATATGAACAAATTGAGAAAAGTAAAACAAACTGCAGGAAATACACTAAGTATTCATCACTCGGACATAGGAATAACTTAGTGCTATGAAGGCTTAGATAACAATCTTTCATGCACTCAGGTGATGTTCATGTGATTAATCATGAGTAGCTTACTTAAGTTTCCTGTCCTTCAACAGATTCCAGTAGTGATTAAAAAGACAATCAAATGGCTAAAAACTAGGTATTAGGAAATGAGATCTAAACTCAAACTTTGTCCTCAATCAAATGCATCGATCATAGGAGGGAAATGAAGGAAAAGAGGAATGGAAATGAAAAAAAAGGAAAAATAAAATAACAAAATGCTTATGCAATGGAAAGAAATAACAAATTTGCAGAAAGAATTGAATGTGAAATGATAGAAGTATTAAAAAATGAGCACTCCTTGTAATCAAAACCTTGAATGTAACATAAAAAATTCAATAATGAATATGTAAAAGAAAATAAGAACACCACTACAATGGACTCAAAGATCGAAATTTATGAGGCACACAAATGCAATCTTGGATTGATGTTCATTTAGTTATGGCACTTGAGAGCATTCAACCAAACAAGGAATGATATCAAATCATGAAGGATATAAGAAACGAATGGAAGTGTGTTCTATAGTAAGAATAATGAGAAGCGAAACACACATAGATTTGCGAATAATAAATATACTTTAAAATATATGTTTTTGTGTTTTAATATATATATGTAAATGCAAATGTTCAAACAAATACTAAAGCTCTATTTTAATATGTTTTGACACAACTGAAAGGAAGGTGTAATGAATGGATTAGGATGTAGATTTGAAAGGGAAATTTGATCAATGAAGAAAAGCAATTAAAAGAGAATTCAATGGTAGATGTGTAGATAATGGAATATGCATGAAGATATTTAGTTTAAAAGAATGCTTTGGCTGAAAAAGAGGCATCAGAAACATAGTACACTTTACGAGGATTGAATGTGGGAATGTGTGGGTTTATGAAAGCGATTGAAAGTAGTTTGAGAGCTATTTGGAAAGTGTATTTTTGTAGAAATTGTAGCAACAAAGAATTAGTAGAGTGATTGGATAAGAAAACACAAAATTAAAGAAATGTGTGAAGCAATTGAAATGTTGGTCAAGTAGTCATTAAATTCAGAGACAAAGTAGCATGGAAACTCATAAATTGAAACCATATAGAAAGAGATTGAACTAAATCAAATGCAATGTACCAATGCCTTGAGTGAGAGGGTGTTGATTTGAGTTTTATCTATTACGAAATCAATTTTGTAGAATACAAACTAATTGCAGAATGTAAACACAAAATATATGAATTTCAAACTAAACAATAATGCAAGAAGAAAAAAAACTAAATGTAATGCTAATATACAAAGAAAATAAAATATATCAACACTTACCACTCTGAGGGGCCCTTTCTAAGAGGTTAGTGCTGCTAAGCCCTTTCTAAGAGGTTAGTGCTGCTAAAAAGACTCAGATCAAGCTGGAAGGATGCTCAATGTAGCAACAAAAATCAATTCTTCATTAAGATCACAAACTTTGTTTTTACATGGCTATCAAGTCCTTAAAGCTTTCTTCCAAGAATAAATTTCTTATTTACAAAAACTTCATGACAATAATGGATACCCTTCTCATCATTATAAGGCTCTTATTTATACATGAAATCCATGGAGGAATGGATAAAATCGAATTCCCAAACTTAGAAAACAATTTTTACAATTTTAGGATAAATCTCAAAAAATCTGTTTTTTTCATCAATTTGGGTAGATTCGAGTTAGAGATCCACTCATATCTTCCAAAACAATTCAAATTTTGAATAAATTCCCTCTAGTTATTCAATTTTCCACATTCTACACAAAACCCATATCATAGAATTTCTAGATCTGATACCATATGCACAGAAATTGATGAGCAAATTGGTAGTTTGAGATTTTCACTAATTTTTGCAGAATTGTTCCCACTGAGATGGATTTCCACACATACGAGATGGGTGAATTCTGACACATTATTCCACATGGTGACGTTTCTCTGGACAAAACCCATGTCCACGATTTTCCTCTAGAAGCATGCAAAATTTTCAACTATAATCCAGTACCGGATGGTTGTTGATGCTGGTACCAAACGACTTGAAATATTCTAGTACTAGATGGTTTCTGGAACATTTTGGTACTGGATGAGCTGAAATGTTCTGGTACCAGATAGTTTCTGGAACATTTTGGTACCAAATGAGTTGAATTGCGAGTACCATATGATCTGAATTGTGAGTAGGGATGACATGGAGTGTGAGTACTGGATGACTGTGCAGGATCATAAACCATCATTAATAAAACATGGAAAAACCTTCTTTAATCACTAAAAACATAGGAAATAATGATGTATTAACCACAATGGATGAATAACAAGAGATAATGGACGTTTATGGTGTAATTAGGAATATAGTATCGACAAAATGTGGGAAAAATGTGTTATGATGAATGCATTTGTATGGTGGAAAATATGACAAAACTGGAGCCCGACAAAATTTCTCCATTTTTTTCTCCTTGATTCGTCACTGAGAAAGATATATAACGAAAATAACAGACCTTCCTGAATTTTGGCCTATTCTGGAGAGCGAATTTGTACAACATGCCACATGCTCAATATTTGATATCTGATTCTGAAACTCACATAAAAATTACTAAGTACTGTACTCTTTCCAATGAAATTGATCTCACAGAAATTCGATCCTCTATGAAGAAGTTATGATTGTTTTACCTGGATTATGTGTTTGAGACTAGTTACATGACTAGTAAAAAACCCTATCTTCCATAGAGTGTATCTCCAAAAGTAAAACGATTGAGAAGTTGAAATTTGTACCAAAGGTACCTTGATATGTCTTCTCAACAACTTCCAAGTTTCACTATCTGATTCATTCTAGAAAAAAATTTATAGTGAAAATTCCAAGATGACCTTTAAAGAACATTCCTTAGACCACATCTTCACTAGACTCCATCTTCCCTCGAAATTTCGCCCATCTTCATTTCATCTTCCCTATGAAATTCATTTCCAAGATTGTGCTAAGAGATCACATTATTGAATGATGAAAATTAGAGGTTCTTAATGTGTATTTATAGCCTTCCAAGCGCTTCATTTACTTAACTTTAGGGCCAACCTATAACTTATTGTTTGCAACATTTTTTAGGGGTAAATTTTATTTTAATTTTAATTTCTCTTGTAGGAACGACTTGTCCTTGTACACTTAGTTTCATATTTAGTTCATTGTACAATTAAGGATGACTTTGTGGACTTCATTCCTTTACTGCTGGGGTTTCATTACCACACTTTTGGGGCTTCTTTAGGGCTTCTTGACCATACCTTACATGACCATATTTAAGAGGGCATATATCCTCAACCATGAGGAACCACATGGCATGCCACCTACCGTTTGAAACAGATTGATGAGGACTATCAATCCATGAAGGATTTGCGTGCATTTGCGATGTACTTCATACTCTTTTTCTTAAATCAACTACAAGCTTCATGACCACACCTTTGGGGCTTCATAACCACTTAACCATATTTCCATGGCTTCTTCTAGACTTCTTCAAAGCGTCTTCCCGTGAGGGCCATGCTTAAAGATACACCATAAGGGGACCACTTTGGAGACTTCTTCAAATACACCCATCACTTCTAGAGGCTTCTAGACTTCTTCTAGAGTTGACATCAATGACAACCAATTTTCCAACAAATAGGACTTTCCCCTACAATAGATATACAAGCCCATGGTTCCAATTTTTCAACCCATAAAGTACCAAAAACATATGAGAAATTATATAGTGATCCATTTCAAAACATACCTCCCCATTTTCGGAGGATTTCAATCCAAAAAATATTTTATTGAAGAAGATGAGGAAAATTTTCCTCTACCTTCTTCCCTAGAGTACCACGTGCCCTTGCTTAGAAGTTATGCCTTAAATCCAACCTGCCAAAGTTCTTTCTATTCCCATATAGTTGTTCAAGACTTATTCACAAAACTATATCATTTTCAAGATTTTCCTAAGCTTCTTCTAGTGTTAAGTACTCTATGGTAGGTAAGACTTGCTTGTCATTTTGTTGATCTAACATGGAAGGCTCATATAATTTCATATTAATTTTTCCATATTCACTACGAAGTAAATATGCATGTATGGAGGTAGACTGAGTTTGTAGGAGTTATCACCTACCCACTCCAACACATAAAATGGACCATACCTCAAATCCTTGATCTTCTTACCAAGACCCTATAGCCTCTTTTTGTTTAAGTGCAACCAAACTTGTCTCACACCTTGAGTGTCTTCTCAATTTTATGCCAATCATGTTAGGCCTTGTACTTTTATTATTACTTCTTTAATATCTCTTGTACTTTTAAATGGATTTGTTTTATCATTTTAATGAACCATTTATCCTTTAATGCTTCTTCTATGGTGTCTTCTCTGGCTCCTCCATGATTTCAATATGCAATATCTAAAGGAGAAGGTGGAAAATATCCAAAGCAAGTTTCAAAAGTGGACTTATTAATGGAGGTGTAAATTGTTTTGTTACAAGAGTGTTGAATAAAGATCACATTCTCATTCTAGATTCTTGGATGGTTCTAATTGTAACCCCTTCAAGATGAACTAATTTTTTTCCTACCCATGCATTTGTGGATGGGAATATGTAGATCTCTTCAACTTGGTGTCCATCTTCTCCCAAAGTGTAGTCCAAAAGGCATTAAGAAATATTGATTTTTTTTTTGAGATGTTGCCCCTTGGTTTCCCAAAGTGCACCTAGACTTGTTGGATTACTAAGAGGGGGGGTGAATCAGTAATAAATATTTTTAATCCTATTTAACCACAATATATAAGTGTTGTTAATTTTATGATCAAATTACGAATATCACTCAACAAATGCAGAATAAATAAACCATGAACTATGAGCAATCATACACATACATAGTACATTGGTATTTTTATGTGGAAACCCAATGCGGGAGAAAACCACATAATGATTTTTCCCATATGTATTTAAGAATTACATTCATTGGAAGCACCAACTTCCTTTGTTTTCCAACTGCAAATGGAAGGAGGCTCCAACCCCCTATATTTCTAGGCTACAACCCGAGGGAAGCTCCAACTCCCCAATTCTCTGGATCTAACCAGAAGGAGGCTATACCCCCCTATGTTCTCCGGCTACAACTGGAAGGTGGCTACAACCACCTATCCTTGCCCCATCCAGCCGCCTTGAAATATAAGTGTCAAATAACTGATGAAACCATTGTCACACTGTCACTATGAAATATGCCATTGTAAACCTGTACCAATATGTGCCAATAACCTGTAACCAACCCATGTCAATAACATGTAACCAACCCATGTCAATAACCTATAGTCAAACTGTACCAATAACCTGTAAACAACCTATACCAAAAACCTCCTCAATAGATCATATCTGATAAAATAGATCTCATACCCAATATCACAAGAATATCACTCAAACCATGTGGATCTATGTCTCTCTAGTCATGTACCATACATGCGTATATAATTGTAATCATGTGTAATAGACCCTCACATGGACTAGACATCAAACCCTCACTGATATGCAACTTCAAACTAAACCAACAACTTCAACAACACATCACAACCAAAAAATCTCAACCATGTACCGAGAAATACAAGATATGCATCAACACTCAAATCAACAAGATGTATCAATGATAAATACCGGACATACCAGCACTGTATTTATGTAGATATAGCTCATACAATATGTGTCATACAAACAACAACCTCTCTAGGTAAAATCCTCAATCTCCCATAACCATATCTCATGTAGACAACAATATCCAACTACACATAAGAATATGACATACCTTTTTGAACCTGTAGATAAATATGATGTATCTGATCACTATTGAACTTCCTAGAGACTCTGCTCAGCCTCTACAACTTGAACCACACATCAACCTTCACTTCTGGTAGTGCCTCACATGACGCAAGTGAGATGTCCAGTGGGGCCTCGCGTGACGGGATCTACTCAAACCATGGGGGTGCTCCTGGGACATCTACTGGGTGACCCGCGAGGATGACCATAACTAGGGTTTTTCATGATTTCTTCACACTCCACTGTGGCCACAAAATTTTTACATCACTCTATATTCACTCTGTCAGACTTGTGAAACTATAGAGGTATCGATGAGTACCTACAATAAACCTTTCACAATATAGATGTTCAATGTGCTCAGTAGGTGTTAATAGGAGACCCTTGCTCTCTTATTTATACTCTCCAAGTAGCTTCCTCTAGGGATTATCTTGTAACTTTTTTACTCAACTTCCGTCTTTTAGGGATAACTCACTTCTAACTAATTTGTCCACTTACTACCACTTTATCCACAAATAATAAATTCACCACTTCTAGTTGCAACTAATTTATTTTTAATTATTTTCTTTTTTCAACAACTTAACTCATGATTAAATCATAGTTACAGCCACTTTGAATAGTAAACTTCTTCTCGGAGATTCTAGAATAAATTGACTTATTTGACCTTCTAGGGGCTTCTAGATAACTCATGAGGGTTCTCCAACTTCACTAAGCCAAATATCCTCAACTGTGAGGAACTATGTGTCGTACCACATATAACTAGAAACAACACAACATGTACTATCCATCTAGATTAGTCTCACCTACAAATTCACTGATATCCATTACATTAATCCTCAAACTAACTTAGGTTCCTTATCCACACTGGTGGGGCTACCAGAATTTGCTACCAGACTTGCTTCAAGGGTTGACATCAATCACAACCAACCCAATTAATCAACAAGACCATTTCAAAGAATATGATTTTTTCATCTTATCTCCTGATGGTTTTTTTACTAGGCATGGAATGTACATATTGCTAAACATGTCCACCACCACAAATAGATCGTCATGTCCTCACTTTTTTCTTGGAAAACCACCCATAAAATCCATGTAAATTTTCTCCCATGCTCTAGTAGCTACAAGTAAGGGAAGATATAAACCTTGTTTCCTATTACTAGGTTTGTTATTACAAAAAAGTATGCATTGTCTAATAAACTTAGCAACATCTTCTTACATTCCAGGCCAATACAAATACCTATGTAAGTTAGTCACTATTTTCCCAACACCAACACAAATTACAACTTTGGAGGTGTGAGCCTCTATGATAAGTTGCAATCTTTCTTCTTTAGGAACATAGAGGCTATCCAACTTGTATAGCAACCCATCCTCGATAGCCTTTCTATCACCTTCTTCCTCTCAAACTTGGCCTTGTATGAAATGTACCTAGGGAGGATAATATGGGGTGCCTAGGGAGATACCCAAGAGGATAATGAATGTAATGTGGCCATAATAATGGAATAGGCCTACTATGGAATTAAAATAAAAGAATATAATAAGAAGGGGTAGTTGGCATAAGACCCCTAGGAATACTCATGAGAAAGTATAAATACACATGAATATCATTGTATTGGATGTGTGTTGGATTGTATTGTCTTGTAGCAAGTTTTTTCACCGTAATAACTTCCAGACAAGATCCAAGTCTCGGGAATTTAGCAAAGCTACACCATCGCGGAAAATCTTGATAGTTTGGAGAATTGATAATTTAGAGCACTGGGACATGTCTAGCGGCGTATGGACTAATGTAGTAGAGGCACGAAACGCATAACTCGACAGACCATCGATTACAAAATGACCTAGATCAACGGCTGGAGCCTGTATCGGGCGGTAAACTTGCATGAAGCTTAACCATATAGAGGCGGACCGGGGAAACCATTGTGGTTTTTAAGATGGACACATGTCACCTCCATAAATAAGTCGGGGAAAAAGGCAGGTTGTATGAAACCTCTTTCGCCAAAGCCCTGATGTCACATGTTCCTATGCGTCACATCAAACACTTGTGGGGTACCGGTGTCGGCTGGTCGAAATCACCCCATCTCACTCGTTCGGTACTTCAAAACCGTATAATGTCAGGTGAATTCCGCCATATAATGAACTCGAAAGATAATCATTTGAAATGGATTGGCCAAGCATGGTAAATCAATGTACCTGTCTATCAGCTATTCATGATTGGAACTCTATAATTACTCAAGTATGAAGACACCATTTTATCCATGAGTGAATTAATCTCCAATTCACTCAACTCTCTGATTTCTGTAAGAACGTTTCGGTGTCTAAGAAATTGGGATACATGGACCAAGCTATACCCGGTGAAACCGGTTATTCAGGCAACATGGAAGATTTACCAATGAGCAGGAAAGAAAGGGAAATTGCGTGTATACTGGCAACTAAATTCCACACAGAACCTGCTACATACTCAGGATTGGAAGTCAAGCTAAATCCCATCATGAAGAATCTAATTATCAACAGACGACCTATAAAGAAGAAACGGATCAAGCGACAAAAGAAAGAGATCATAGCCGAAATGGATGAAAGTGTTGGAGAGAATCAACTGGTCTGGGTGGATACTCTAAAGGAGGAGATTGCTAAGCTAAAATAAACTCAAATGGAGATAAGTATCTCCCAACAAATTTTGGACAGTTGGCACCTAGATATGATGAACCTGCTCCTAATAGTTCCTCTAAAATAGGGTAACAGTTATTAAAAATCATTTCTTGTTTGTAACTGATCTCTAATCCTAGAACAATGAGAAGTCTGAACGTTTTGTATTCCATGAAGAAACCTTCTCTCTCTCTATATTACCTAGGGGATATAGAAGGCATGGATAAAGGAGGAGCCTGCCCTCTGTGCAGGAAGACCTTTGTAAATTTTGGAGCCAGAATGAATATATAAATGCAAAGGTGGATTTTGGACTATTTATGAAAAGATTCTAACTGGTGGTGTTATGAGTCTTGTTTCCCTGCATAGTATGTGATTCTTGTTATCCTATATTTCATTTTCCATTTTCGTCCATTTAGATTGGAGAACTAAAAGCCTAGAATTCATCATTTGATGCTCTCATCTTAGCAATTTAGACTATGTTTATCTCTTTTTAACTGATTTAGAATTCATCACGATAATGCTCTGATATAGTTATGTGTTTCATTTTCTTCTGATGCCATTCTAGTTTTCAAATATAAACTCAGACTCACTCCCTCATTTAGCTTGTTCCTCTGAATAGTTGTCATGTTCCAACAATGCATCGTTCATTCCAGACTCCATGGCCCAAACATCATTTTCATTTCTCCAGTTATTTTATTCAAAACCCCCCAAAAACAAACAAAATCTAGTCTCCAATTTCCATAGATATGCCCAGTGACACAAGAGAGCCCTCTCTGAGTTGAGAAGGCTAGTGCCTTAGCTCTAAATCTGGTTGAAGCAATTACCCATGTCGTTTGTCTATTCAGTTGGACAAAATTTATAGGGTGCTAACATTCTGGAGCCGTTGCCGGGGACAAAATTGAAAATTTTCCTTGGGAAGAACGACATGGTTGAGTTCCAAGGTCTGAGAGACACTTAGGCACATTTTGGCTGTATTCCTGCTCTGGCGACTCCACACGTCAAAAATCAGTTTGAAGGTGATTCCACTTGTAGAAGAATCCAAAAATTTGAATTTTCAATGGTGACTCCACTCTCAATACATAATCCATCTTCCAAAGACTCCACTGAGAAATGAGACCCCTTGACAGAGGCATGAAAAGACATTAGGGAAGAAAACTTGTACTTAAAATTGGATTTTTCCAAGGCATTCTATTGTTTGTTATAGGGTGCCTCTACTTTTTCCTTGAACATGCCAAACAAATGTTTCTTTACCTATTTCATTCTGATGATGAACATGAAGATCTTGCTATCATATACCCTCCTCTTAAAGTTGTACATGCATATCCTCACTATATCATTGATGTTGATAAAAAATTCCCATCTGGGCCGTGTGATGACCATGACCAAGTCGATAAACCCCATAAATCCAAGGCCGATGTCTCTCCCCGTGTTCCTAGTCCAACGTCCTCTAGAGCCCAACGTAGATACATACCCATGAAACTACCCCAAGTCCTCCATGATTTCCCTCCAAATCACCATGAATATCTACCTGTGTTTGATGGAGAAACTAATGTCATCTCAGCTGAAAAGCACATCCAAGGGTTTGAGCATTTCATAGATTTATTTGGGATTAACCATGATGATGTTTGTATGAGAGCCTTCTCTCAATCCTTTAAAGGGAACACCAAAGACTAGTTTAGACATTTGCAGCCAGATACAATTATCTCATGGGAGGAATTGAAGAATGCTTTCTTGAAATTTTGGGGCAAGAAGAAATCTTTGGAGCTACAAATTACAGAGTTCTACGCCTTGAAATGGTAGAGCAATGAAGCTATCTCTATTCAGTAGAAGTTTTTCCAGTATTTACTACAAATTGCTTGAAGAGATTCAACCCACCGAAGTAGCTGCTATGTTCCATAATACGACAACTCTACATCTAGATTTGTCTTTCCTCGTGATGGAAAGAAGACCCAAGTCCTTACAACAAATGTTTGATGATGCCTAAGATATTCAACACAACATCCAAGCATGTAAACATATCCAAAATGAGGAGTTAGATGATAAAGAACATGAAAATGAATATGAACAAGAAATAGTTGATTGGAATCTCAAGCATAGAATTGACGATATTATGGGCCCTCTTGAAGTTTCGAATGCTTATGATCGTGCTAAAAATTATTTTCCACTTGTCAAAAGAAAGGGTGTTGTTCTAGCTTCTGAGTCGTCTCCTGATAAACAGGGAGCTGGTCATTTTGTAGACAATCAAGAGGATGAGTTTGTAAACCAGATTTTCGAAGAACATATTAATGTTCCAAGTCTGTTCTTATTAGATGACGTTGCATATGATGATGATTTGCCTATATATGAAAAATACAGGGATGATTGTGATATTGAAGACTTTCTTCTGCAGTGGTACAATGAGGAGAAAAATATTAGATCAGTTGAAGAAAATTCTCTACCCTTATGCTTCACTGCATTCAAATTGTTGAAAGAGAATTCTCGGATTATTGTTGAGGCAAATGAATTTGTGCGGATGCAAGGTCACACCGAACCAACAAAACAGATTGAAAAGATATTGGAACACTCTTCTCAGACGCTTGATGACCCTATTCTTTGTTCTGAAGAAGACCATATAGATTTAGAAATACATTCCTTGGTCGAAGAAAAAGATGAAGGTGAGCATGTCCAAAAACCCAAAGAGATGGAAAAATGTACCTATGATGATACTGGTGAGAATGAAGAAGGTTGTGAGTCAGGTAACAAAGCATTGCCATTATGTTTTTCCTTGTTCAAACTGTTGAAACAGGAYGACATTTCAAAACATAAAATATTCAAGCATGAAGTTGAAAGCGAATAAAGCATCGAGCTTACAAATAAAAACTCTCTCCCCTTATGTTTTTCTTCCTTTGAATGGTTAAGAGAAAATTATGAAATTTCAGAAAAAATAAGGACTTCTGACTATATTCACACTAGCATTGTTTTACATGAAAAGGTTGTCATCGTTAAAGAACACCAACTACACTCACATGCATTGCACGATCATTACTTAGAAGGGTTTTTCAATTCAGAATTTCAATCAGAGCTTAACCATCAAATTAAAGAAGAAGCCGATCAAGAWTTTTTTATCAAAGATCTTTTCTTTTCTCCTAGAAATAATGCAGATGTTCAACAATATTACCCGCRAGACAAGGTATTTCAAGGTTGCTTGTCTTCCTTTGAAAATGACATAGTGATCCTATTTCTGAACAGTCTAGATATGGATGAAGATTTTGAAATTTCGCATATGAAAACTCCAAATAGTGGGGAAACCCTAGTAGAAGAACCTCTCCCTTCTATCTTGATTCCAAAAAAGAAGTCATTCTTTCATAGGATTCGGGATCTCAAGACACATTACATGGGAAAGGTTTATGACTGGAATCTACCAACAATAGTGGATTACAACAAATCAATGTCTGCACCAAATATTTTCACATTAGATGATGTTCTTTAGCCATGGTCGCTTTATGACTCAGGAAATCCCTACTACTAGACTTCTCAACGACTTTGTCAGTTTTTTAGAAGTCAACGAGTTGAATCACCTAAAAACAAAAATACAATGGAAGCAGTAAAACATGATGGTTGTTTTACGCATATTTTAAAATATCCATTTGCAATCCTATTAGAAGAAATACACAGTCCAAATGTTTTTGATTTTTTGAGAATTATGGATGAAGTTTTGAATGAATTATCAGTCAACAGGATTTGGAGCAAGCTTGAGCAAGGAAAACAAACAATGGATAAAATGATCACATGGTTGCATTGGCATTTCGATTTCACTTGATTGATAGTTCATTTCAGTAGTTAGAGTAGATAGGAGTGTGAAGATAAGCTTGTTGGACATGCATTTTTCAGTTTATATTTCCAGTATTGTGTACAGTCAGTTTCAACAATATATTCAATATCCAGTTGAGAGCAGTGTGTGGAGTTTAGACTTCAGCAGACACTAGTGATATGGTAGGAGAAGGGTACACGCACATATTTTGGAATCATCCCAATGGATCAGGCACTGGGTCTACAAGTTCTTTGCTACCTCACAAGGAGGATAGCATCCCTAGTTGGAGCCTATGTTTTCACCATAATAATTTCCAGACAAGATCCAAGTCTCGGGAATTTAACAAAGCTACACCGTTGCGGAAAATCTTGACAGTTTGGAGAATTAATAATTTAGAGGACCGGGACATGTCTAACGGTGTATGGACTAATGTAGCGGAGGCACGAAAGGTATAACTCGACAGACAATTGATTATAAAACGAAACAGATCAACGGCTGGAGCCCGTATCGGGCGGTAAACTTGCACGAAGCTTAACCATATAGAGGTGGAACGGGGAAACCATTGTGGTTTTTAAGATGGACACTTGTTGCCTCCAAAGATAAGTCAGGGCGAAAGGCAGGTTGTCTGAAACCACTTTCGCCAAAGCCCCGATGTCACATGTTCCTATGCATCACATCAAACACTTTTGGGGTACTGGTGGTGGCTGGTCAAAATCACCCCATCTCACTCGTTCGGTACTTCAAAACTGTATAATGTCAGGTGAACGCCGCCATATAATGAACTCAAAAGATAATCATTTGAAATGGAGTGGCCAAGCGTGGTAAATCAACGTACCTGTCAGTGAGTCTATCAATGATTCATGATTGGAACTCTATAATTACTCAAGTATGAAGGCATCATTTTATCCATGAGTGAATTAATCTCCAATTCACTCAACTCTCTGATTTCTGTAAGACTGTTTCAGTGTCTATGAAATTAGGATACATGGACCAAGCTATACCCGGTGAAACCGGTTATTCAGGCAACGTGGCAGATTTACCAACGAGCAGGAAAGAAAGGGCAATTATGTGTATACTGGCAACTAAATTCCACACAGAACCTGCTACAGACTCAAGATTAGAAGTCAAGCTAAATCCCATCATGAAGGATCTAATTATCAACAAATGACCTGTAAAGAAGAAATAGACCAAGCGACAAAAGAAAGAGATAATAGCTGAAACGACTGAAAGTGTTGGAGAGAATCAACTAGTCTGGTTGGATACTCTAAAGGAGGAGATCACTAAGCTAAAATGAACTCAAATGGAGATAAGTATATCCCAGCATGTTTTGGACAGTTGGCACCTAGATATGATGAACCTGCTCCTAATAGTTCCTCTAAAATAGGGTAACGGTTATTATAAATCATTTCATGTTTGTAACTGATCTCTAATCTTAGAATGATGAGAAGTCTGAACGTTTTGTATTCCACTAAGAAACCTTCTCTATATATAT
Source organism: Picea engelmannii (assembly GCA_009831015.1). Taxonomy (NCBI): domain Eukaryota; kingdom Viridiplantae; phylum Streptophyta; class Pinopsida; order Pinales; family Pinaceae; genus Picea; species Picea engelmannii. The sequence goes on along the minus strand of ML811160.1, from coordinate 139,941 downwards.
ATTACCTAGGGGATATAGAAGGCATGGAGAAAGGAGGAGCCTACCCTCTGTGCAGGAAGACCTTTGTAAATTTTGGAGCCAGAATGAATATATAAATGCAAAGGTGGATTCTGGACTATTTATGAAAAGATTCTAACTGGTGGTGTTATGAGTCTTGTTTCCCTTCATAGTATGTGATTCTTGTTATCCTATATTTCATTTTCCATTTTTGTCTGTTTAGATTAGAGAACTAAAAGCCCAGAATTCATCATTTGATGCTCTCGGCTTAGCAATTTAGACTATGTTGATCTCTTCTTAACTGATTCATAATTCATTACGATAATGCTCTAATATAGTTATGTGTTTCGTTTTCTTCTGATGTCATTCTAGTTTTCAAATATAAACTCAGACTCATTGCCTCATTTATCATGTTCCTCTGAATAGTTGTCATGTTCCAACAATGCATCGTCCATTCCAAACTCCATGGACAAAATGTCATTTTCATTTCTCCAGTTATTTTATTCAAACCCCCCCCCAAAAAAAAACAAAATCTAGTCACCAATTTCCATAGATATACCCAGTGACACAAGAGATCCCTCTCTGAGTTGAGCAGACTAGTGCCTCAACTCTAAAGCTTGTTGAAACAGTTACCCCTGTCCTTTGTCTATTCAGCCAGACAAAATTTACAGGGTGCTAACAACAAGCATGGCTTGTGGAGTGATTCGTTCCACAAGGAGTATTTGATGATGTTACCCTACATTAAGGGTTCTTCTCTCTATATTCATGGTCTTGTTTATGGTGAATGTTTTGGTATATTTGATGTTTAAGGGTTTATTTTTTGAAGTTTTATGGTTGATTCTCTCTTATATATTTTAATTTTTACTACAAGTTTTACCTCATCAGTGTTAACTTGACTAAAATATTGCAAGTACCCGCAAAAAATATTCAAAGCAAACATGTTGAAGATGAAAATGTTAAAATTTTTAAATATTTGAAAATTAATACAGACAAATATGTGTTGCATTGAATTTTTATGCTATAAATATGGATGATGTAGATGTTATTTTTGGATATCCTTGGATGGACTCAGTTGATATAGTTAATAGTAATGTGCAAAATGAAATTTTGAAGCTATGGTATAAGAAAAAGAAAATTACATTGCAGGATATTTCTCTTATTAAATAGGAAGGGCCCAATGATGCGCTTGAAGAAGTACTTGCTAGGAAACAAATTGTAGTACCTAATGACACATCAAATGAAGAGTCAAGGTTTGAATTAGAAGAAGAGCCTCCAAAAGAAATTAAAAAAAATCTAAAGGAAGGGCATGAATAGGAAGAATAATCTATAGAACCACATGTTGTAGAGTCAAAGACAAAAGAATCGATAGTTAAGGTTGTTGTATATCGCCACCTGCACCACACATATAAAAAACAATAATCAAGACAAGGGTATGAGCATCGACAAACTTACTATGGATCAACATGGAACCAAAGAGTAAACCAATATGGAGGCACATGGAGGAATAAAGTCAATGTATGATATCAAAGAAGCGTAGTGAAGACATGTATCCCAAGAAGAAAACAAAATTTAGATCGAGGAAAATCCATAGTTGGACCCCATATCCACATTTCACTAGGATGGATGGATGCTCATGCATGGTACTAGTTGACTGCATTGCTTAGTCGACCATATTATATGGCTTCTTCCCATGTTTCCCATGTTTCAAGGATGAAACATGCCAAGGGGATGGATTGTAATGTACCTAGGGAGGATAATATGGGGTACATAGGAAGGTACCCAAGGGGATAATGAATGTAATGTGACCATAATTATGGAATAGGCCCACTATGCAACTAAAAGAAGATAATATGATAATAAGGGGTAGTTGACATAAGACCTCGAGGAATACTCATGAGAAAGTATAAATACACATGAATATCATTGTATTGGATGTGTGTTGGATTGTATTGTCTTGTAGCAAGAATGGCTTGTGGAGTGATTCCTTCCACAAGGAGTATTTGATGGTGTTAACCTACCTTAAGGGTTCTTCTCTCTATATTCTTGGTGTTGTTTATAGTGAATGTTTTGGTATATTTGGTGTTTAAGGGTTTATTTTTTTAAGTTTTATGGTGGATTATCTTTCATATATTTGAAGTTTTATGGTGGATTATCTTTCATATATTTGAAGTTTTACTACATTATAGTTGTTGAAGTACCTCCTTGAAATCCTCAACCTCTATGTATTCCTCTTTTTATGAATCATGAATGAAAGTATCCATGTGCATAAGAGTACCCAAAGATGCGATCTCGAGTGTGGGTGGCCTTGAAAGCATGTCTACCAACTTATTAGTAATTCCCTTCCTATACTTAATGATAAGGTGAAATTGCTACAAAAATCACATCCACTTGTAGTGTTCTATTTGTTGAATCTTACTCTAGGCCTGCAAATATTTCATTGACTAGTGATCGATGTGGATGATGGTTTCCTTGCCCATCAAATAGTGGTTTCATTTCCTAACATCTTACACCAAATCATAGAGCTCATTGTCATATGTGGGGTAGTTAAGGACTACACCATCAACATTTCAGAATGATAGCACAATGGATTACCTCCTTGCATCAATACCACTCCCATAGAGTATCCACTTGCATATATCTCAACTTCAAATGGCTTCTACGAATTGGAGAATAAAAGAACTGGTGCTTGACTAATTTTTTGTTTTATCTCTTCAAAATCCTTATATTGATTATTTCCCCACTAGAAACTCTTGTCATTTTTTATTATGGCATGGAGTGGTACAACCAAAACTAAAAAGGATGACATAAACTTCCTAAGGAACTGTATTTATCCCACATAGCTACTAACTTCAATAACGTTGGTAGGACTTGGCCACTGATGATGGTCTTTATATTTGAGGGATCAATCTCGAGTTCCCCTCCATGAATCATGTACACAAAGGACCATTGGGAAAATTCACATTTCTTAGGGTTTTCCAACAATTGATTCTTTTTTAGGGTCTCTAACACCATCCTGATATGTCATATTTGTTATCCTAGTTATATCTAAAAATAAACATATTTTCCAAGTAAACTATTACAAATGAATCTAGAAAAGGACTCAATGAGTCAATACATAATTGATCAAAAGCATACATGTCACAGGTGTATTAAACATAAATCAACACATATTACCAACAATTCATATAAATATTTCCTTCTCTTCTAAATATTGTCTTCATTTACTTGTACCTCGTGGTATCCCAATTTTGAATTGAGCTTGGTGAAGTACTTGGCATGTTGTAGTTGATCTAGGAAGTCATCGATCTTGGGAAGACACTATCGATTCTTGAGGGTGATTTTTTTTTCTGAGCTATGCAGTTTATACACATTCTCTAAGTTCCATCCTTCTTTGGTACTATGATGATAAGTGATCCACAAGATGAGGTACTTGGTAAAATTTCTCCTTACTCCAAGAATTGTTGCCACCATTTCTTCACTTCATATACTTCCAATATGGATTGTTTGTACAATCCTATGTTTGGAAATGGAGAGTTAACAAACAATTATATCTCATGCTCCACTTCCCTCTTAGGTGGTAACCCTTTAATCTCTTGGAGCACTTCTCTATACACCAACAAAAGTTCCTCCAATTGGTGTTTATTCTCTTTAGTACATTCCTCTAGGGATGCATTTATTTTGACCAATTCATCTCTTTGTTGAATTTGTCTCGAGAAGATAAATACAAAATTATTACTTGAGCTAATCAATTACTTTTCTTCATTGGTAATCACCAGAGAAATCTTGGATTTACCTTTGTGCACATTGATGATGAAGGACTTCCCATACTTGACTAAACAATATGGGTTCACTCTCCTCATAAAGATCACACCCCTCATGTACATGTAGGGGCTTCTAAACAATACACCACACACATCAAATGGTACCACATCTACCTCCACCTCATCAATGTATTTTTCACTTATGGCAAATTTGATCTTACACTACTTCGTGAATCTAAGGTCTACATCCTTATTTACCTAGCCCATTGGGTATGGGAAATGATGGTCATGAACTTCAAACCCAAGCTTACTCACTAGATCCTCTACTATGAGTTTTTCCTATGATCTATATCGATTAGAGAATCCACATTTGTCTTCTTTCCATAGATCTTGATATGGAAGAGTTTAATCATCTCCTTCTCCTCCTTGGGATATGTTAGCACCAAAATTGCATACAAAAATTTGGTTGTTATGTTCTAACATATCTTTGTGGATATTATGTAGGGTGAGATCAATGTTACAGAGTTCACCATTCGACATTGATGGTTCATGAACATTTTATGGGGTGAAATCAACATTACAAAGTTCACCATCCAACATTGATGATTTGTGAATACCTTGGACATATGGGTAATATGTTGTAAACAATTATTCTAGCTTGACCTTGTTACGCGGTTGCAATGTGTGAGTTTTTGGGATTATTTAGAGATTGGTATTCTAGGGGAACAACACACCCTATGCTATGATTAGCATGTTTTCAATTTAGGCTTCCAATATCCTAATTTTTGGATTTTTTCCCATGCATTAGAATTACATGCATACTTTGGAGGATGCACGGGATGATGTGGACGGTCAAATGGGAACTTTTAGATTCTTGATTCCAATATTTTTAACAATTTTAGTTTTTAGAAACTTGGTCTTTTTTCAACAATAGATGATATTAGATTTGGATACCCATTGAGGAGATGGGAATGTGGTTTGATTTGAGGCAAATCAAGAAGTTTATATTTTAATAAAGTTGATCGAAATAGCATGATAATTATATTTTTGGAGATCTAGTATGGAGATTCATTCCCGATTCGATTTGTAGCTAACTTTGGAACCATGAAATTTTGGGTCTATCTTTGGCATGCTATTTTGAGTAGCCAGTTTTGGGGACCCAATATGGCATACAATATCAATGTTAAATTTTGGGTCATGCTAAAGACTTTGATTTTTCAGGGACTAGATCCATTTTCACATTGACTATTTTTAGAGGTCTTGCTTGAAGTGGGATCTATACTCTATTTTAGTGCTATTTTTGCCAAGAGATGGAGATTATGACTTGAGGAGGTTCCTCATGACTTATATTTGGTGGTGCATTGCTATTTATACCCAAGGAGAGGAGCACCCATATTTTGGACTTGGCATTATTAACTTATGAGAGAGTCATGCTATTTTTACCAAGAAGTGGAGCACATGACTTAGAGAGTTCAATTTTATGAGATTTCCTTATTTAGACTTTCTATTTGTATCTTGGAGATAGAGTGTATGGTTTTTTGAGGAGTCCTTGGTTGACTTGTTTCCTTCACATGTGCTATTCTTGGCCTAGAAGTGGAGCGCATGGCTTAAGGAGGATATTATTGGAATTAGAGGAGATTTTTTTGGTATGAGTGTCCAATTTACTCTTGCTATTACTTTCTAAGGCTAGAGTGCATGAGATAAGGAAACTTTTGTGGACTTTCATATTTTACACATGCTATTATTGTTCTAGGGATGGAGTGGATGGGTTGAATGAAACCTTTTGTGGAATCACTTATTTAAAACATGTTATTTTTTAATTTACTCTAAAATTAGATAACTAAGAAACATATTAGATTTGATTACTTTGCTGAAATTATTAACTCTTGGATGCAGCAGAAAACAAGAAAAGCAATCACACAAAGTACACAATTTTTTTTCTCTTCCAAATCAGTTCTTCATCAAATAACTTTAGAGATTACAAGAGCTCCCCTTAGAGGGAAAATGACTATGAGAAAGAAAAACCACAACCAAAATCTACAAACCTGAAAAATTATAGTGCCTCGATCTACGTGTTGCCTCAAAATTTGTGTTGCCTCAAAATATGTGCTACCTCAAAATACATGTTTCCTCGAAATCTGTGCTACCTCGAAATACATGTTGTCTCAAAATCTGTGCTTCCTTGAAATATATGTTGTACCTGTCCCTCTTCCTCACCAATGCTGGAAAAATCAGATCTGATTTTTCCTCTCCTTCACCTCACGTGACTTGTGAAAATGAATTCTCCTAGTGTCTTTTTCCTTTACCCTTTATGTCTTTTGTATTTTTGACTTGAACCATTTACTTAATCACAAAGGTCAAGACTAGATCATGAGATCAACGACTCTCTTTTAATTAAATCATTAAATAACTTTAACTTACTCACTTTAATAAAAATACATTCACTTTATTAGTAAATTAATAAAGTGAATTCTAGGAAAGGTATAAGATAAATTTAATGACGATTTCCACAAGTAGACACCCTTGGAAATACCCGTCCAAGCTACAAACACTAACATTATTTTGGTCAAAGTGGAATGCATGGGTTTTGAAGAGGTCTGTCTTAAAAAAAGATTGATCTATTATAGTATATTCTCCTTCATGGATTCTTGTGCCCTAGTGGAGGAAGCTTATCTTTGACACGTGATATTTTTAGCTCTCCTACTAGTAGTGATGATATTTTGTACACTTCCAAGTCTATTCTATAAATACTAGAGGGGTAGTGAGGAGAGGGTTCCATTTTAATTTTTGAGATTTTATTTTTATTCAACTCTCTTGTCTTCACACCCCACTTCTAGTTCAAGTGAGTGTAAGAGAGCATAGGTTCAATAAGAGGTAGAAGTCACTCCCATATTTTTAATGTGAATTTATCCTTGAACATTGGCAAGAGAAGGTGGTTTGGAAGTGGTTTTACACCCCCAAGAGTGCTTTATGGTTGAAGCTAATATCCCCCAAATGTTGTACTTGCAACTTTGGCATAAAGGTAATATCTTATTTGGCGGCTATGCCTCAATTGCTGAAAGTGTCTCTTGCTTTACCTATTTTTTTAATCAATAATTATCCCTCCTAGTTGATTTTCTAACTCCAGAACCAGTGAAATGCATGGCACTACAATCATAATTAATAATTCCATACATCAAGCTCATTATTTTTTCAATATTTTGGCATATATATGCACTTTTAGGGGTGGATTTGAGGCATTCTAACATCATTCCCAAGGTATAATTTCATCAATAGGTGTAAATATACATTATTGTTTGTTCAAATTGATTTATTGTAGATTACAACTCTTATTTTTTATATAACAACAAGCACACATGACATTTTGGAAGTGTTTTTTTTCTCTTTAAGGTTCACACCTCTTTTCCTGATTGCATAGGGACTCCCCTTGAGGTTAGAAATCACTAACTTGAAATGAAAAAAAACTGCATGAGATGACAATGTACATTCTCTAGTTGCCTTCGAACCCTTTCAATTTCAAGTATTGATATTTCGACACTATTTCTAGGAAATGAGCTAGGCTTCTTAGTGCTTGTAGCACTAAGCTACTACAAAAGTGGTGAAAACAAATTATATTGCAATTTTTTTATTCACTTGGCCACTCTAGCATGTTAAGAGAACCCAAGAGATCCTCTACATTTGACCTACATTAGGGTGTATATCTATCCTTGAACAACTATAAGAACTCTTAAGGTAGTCGTGAATCAAGTCTACTCCTTCATGGATGGTTGGTAAGGTTGTGATTTCTTCTAGTTTAGTTATTTTTGTTTTAGTTCTTTTGTGGTTTATATGCCCTCACTCAATCGTGTTATTGTTGTTGGGTATTTGAATGGCATGCATGATGTGCTTTGTCAAAAGGGCCTTCCTTGGTGTCAAGGAAACAATGAAATCCCTATATATTGAAGAGTATATAGAAGTTTTTTTCACATTCCCTTAAGGATTTCAATGTTCCCCATGAGTGTTATGGATAAATACGGCCTATGGATAAGCCAAATCTCCCTTATATCTTCCCTTGATGCAAGATAGACAGAGGGGATGGATTCCTATATATTTTTCTCTAGATCTACTAAATTTGTTTCCTTTTACACTAAGGGAAAGGATGGCATACCTTTCGATCGAAGGTTGTCCTCATGCATCCAATTGATGCAACTCTCGAGATCCTAGATCCAACTCCTGCGATCTTCTTCATGCACACAAGTAACAAGCAAATACCAACCTACAACTCCTACAAGTGTTAGGAAATTCAAATATAATCTAGATCTATCCTGATTTATTTAATGTGAGTTCAGATCTAACATATATCATTGAACAAGAACAATATGAAAGGGGAAAATCAATGATCTATATTCATAAATCAAGATAATTACATCAATAAAAGCATCATACCTTGAGTCATGAAAGATGCATTCCTCTTGGTTCCAGGTTCTCGATGCTCCTCCTTATCCTCTTGAGCTTCTCTCTCTATTTTGCTAGCATAACCACTCTAAAAAATCTTCTCACAATCTCCTTGATTTGGCCTCTTCTTATAGGATTTTAAAAGAGATTCAAGATAGGCTTCATGACATGTGAAATAGGGGGATAAAAGTCATGGACAAGTGGATATAGATCATGGATATCTTGATAGCATGTGAACTAAGAAATTACAAGTCATAGATAGGCTTGATGGCATGTCAACTAAGCAATCATGCATAAGTTTCATGCTTAATTATGAGCTTTTGCCAACCTATTATGATCTTTTATCTATCATGAGATTTTTGTTCAAGTTCAATGCTCAATTATGAGCTTTTCCCATCTCACTATGAACTTTCTTTTCAATTATGAGTTTATTCTCAATTATGAATTAAATTTTATTTCATAATTATGAAATTGTGATAAAATAATTATTTCCTTGTGAAATAATTATGAGAATTTTACTCAATTATGTAATTACAGCCTCATAACATCTAGTAACATGCTTGCAAAACCTATGGTGGAAAATACAAGTTTAAAATATGCCCCCTAATGTGTGAGGTCATAAGAGGAACCGATGGCCGAAAGAAATTATGAAAATTCATGGTGACGAGTGACATAAGGAAGGAGCTTGGAGATCAAGGAACCAATGAGTACCCACAATCATACATCAAGTTGACATATATAGATCATCCCAGAGGTAGGAATACCCATGCTCATAAGAGAAACAAATCATGGACACCGAAAAAATACACTACAGATCAATGAAGTGAAATGCAAGCCCATGGACACAGAAAAGTACACGGTGGATCCATGTCATCAATAAGATCATAGACATGAGACAATACAATGTGGATCTATGTCACATTATATACATCATGAAGAAAATGAGAACTTAGGAGAGTTCCCCCTTTGTCTTCAAAGTACTTATAGACAAGTGATATACTCCATCACAACTTGGGAGGGGTGTTGTGAATCAAGGATGTGGCCCCAAACCCAATGTATTCATGCCAAACCTTGATGGTTCGAATCTACACCATGCAAATAAATGGGCTGATGTCAAGCATGTGAGAAATTGTCAGATTACCGGTCATTGATGTATACCATTAACAAACATGAGGGGACCCATCGATGATGAAGATGGACCCCAAAGTACATAGTACAATCTAGTGAGTGTGAATAGAGGATATGAAGTCGAACACTCATAGAATCACTCGATCATGAGTCAATGATGGAAACCTACTGTTGATGACGAGGAATCTCGCCAAAATTAATGCAATATCCAAGGTACTAGCTTGTTTCTAGATCCCTCTCCTAGACAATGTGCTAAAAGTCAATAGGAAGAGATCCGTCGAAGGAGGGCCTTAATGTATCCCCCATTAGTTGACATGAAACATACATTGAGAGATGATGTGAAGAGAGAGTATCATAAGGTACAACTCACACAGGGATGGTTGAATAAAAAATTTAATAAAACAATAGATGGTCGACTCAGGCTTAAAATTCCCTTGAAAATATAGTACGACACAATGGTGACTTGGTAGCATGACACAAGATTTGAACAAATATAGTGCAACAACACAAGAGGCATTGAAGCACTATCCATGATGATTGGAAGAATAACCAGCCGAAGGGGTATATGTGACTCATATTATTGGGACAACTCCTAGGCAAGATAAAACCCAACTGTATGATGAGGACTCAAATAGGTGCCATGTTCAAGGGAAACTCGACTAATGCTTCCATTTTGAGAATAGACCAATGGTGAAAAACCCTCCACTCTTTTTTTTTTTTGTGTGTGTTTTTTGTCTCCTTCATGGTTTAATGAGCATGAAATAATGAAACACGTATGCTCAATATGTAACTTTTCCATTTCCTTTTACGAGTCTAAAAAAGAGATAAAAGTGTACTTGATAATGTCTTTTTTCATGTTGTTTTACGAGTCCGAAAAAGAGATAAAATTATACTCGTTTGGAGATAACGAGTGGCTTAACAACATGCTCCTATGTTCCAAGTACATGGAACTGACCTAAACAAGATGAATGAAAATGGTACATGAAAGTGAGATCCACTCTTAGAATCTTTTCTTTCCATGGTTAGATGGATGCAAAACATAGGACAAATAATGCAAGAAGAAAATGGTCAAGGGATACTTCAATAGCGGTACGTGGGATGTGGGAAAAAAATAGTGCAACATTGGGATGCATGATGCAAGAAAAAAATGCATATGTTACCATTAAGAAATAATAAAATTTGGGAACCCCCTTGGGATATGGATAGAATATAGATAAAGAGAAAAGAAAGAGGCTCAATCACAAAGGCAGGGCAAGGCTAAAAGAGGGTTGTTGGGCCTATGAGAAATTGCAACATGGGCACCAAATTGCAATTTGAGTGCTAACTAGGGTTCCCATGAAAGGTAGGCACTACCTTACAAGTCACGACATGCAAAAATGGAGTGGCTAATGTCGCAACCCAATGGGATACAACCCAAGGCATGTGGTGGAAAAATGGATGGTTAATAATGCAAGGCAGTGTGTTAGCACTAGGAATCACCCTCAGAATGTAATGAGGATAAGCCCAGTACCCATCAGTTTATACAGTAAATGTAAATGAGTTTTAAGGGGGTCAAATGGATAAGATTCGAGATAATAACGTTCCAACTTAGAAAATCTGGGTTGGCATGCAAAAGCAATTGAGGCCTTGTATCAACTTCAATCAGTAAGTTGGAGTAAAGGTGAATAGGAGGAATAATTTGGTGAGAAAGTGTAGAGGTATGCTATGGACATTAGGTCTTCCAGCAGCCTAAGGAGGAAAAACTTAAACACAAGGTTCTCTTGGATTCAAATTTCAAGGAAGCTGAAAGAAATCATAACAATACCATAATCAAACATTTATCATAATACAGTTACAACAATCCATGTGAATCAATCAAACATGATCTCTCTCAGTATTAGAGGCAAATAAGATGGAGTAAGAAATATGACTTAGATTAACCAAGATATCTCAAAAGAAAATACATAACTAGAGAACCAGTTGTTCTCAATCAAAATATTACAATAGCAGGGAGCCTAGCTCAACCATTCGACCTTAAAAAAATATCAAAACTGCCTATATATACTAAAATGCTGCAACCACTAGGAATGTGATCAAATCATTGCCTTCAAAGCCTTCAGTCGGCGCCTTTTCTGTCAGGTTGTGCAAACCTCACTATGTCAGACGCGAACTATGCATAGTTATGTGCTTTACAGAAAAAATTGCCCATAAGGAAGCTTCAGATCGTAAGTGTGCCTTCATGGTTGCTCTCTGCAACGTTTTCCATATATGGGATGAGGTGAGGTCTCAACTGCTACCCACAATCTTCAATAATTGTCTTCATTGGGATTAGGACTGGGCCTGACACCCATAACTATTCTTAGACGGTGCCAATGACTTCTACGAGTCCATCCTAATGCCTTGAGGCCATGAATGGTCTTTGTCTGTGACCAATGCGAGCTTTGCAAGTGGCAGTCTGATAGCATATGCACAGGGGTGATGTGGAGCGAGGTGCTTGGTGAAAACTCGCATGGCCCAACAAGTGAGCGATGACCATGTGGAAGGAAGTGATTGGGGGAGCGGAGGCTGGGATGAGGTTGTGGTGGCAAGGGAAAGTGGAATGTGAGTGGGACAGGTGTCGGGAGGTGAGAGGAGGTATCGAGAAAGGAGATGTGATAGGTGGAGATAGGGTGCTTGAGTTTCTTAGGTCTCTAATATTTTTGTTTTCCCTATGGAAATCATGGGCAGAATGCCACATGATTTACACCATAATGCTCTTCAGGGTACACCTCAATTTCTGTCTGATTCTTAAGAAACAGTCTACAGATCCTTGTGTTAACATATAGGCTCCATAGGGGATGGAATGCTCCCTGCAAGCTGCCGAGAACAAGTAGTTCCAGTCACCTTCTGCATTGGGCTATGGAGTCATGCTAAAAAAAACATCCTACTGAAGAAAACAGGCCGACAAGTACACTATTCTAAAAATGAAAGAAAACACACCTGCTCCTGAGGGAGATTATTTATGTACAAAACCTAATCTAATTGACTTTTACAAAATGCTAGGTGAAAGCAAACTTCCACCATAACCATTCAAATTGTTTGATAACTAAATCCTTCGCCTCACTGCAAATGATCCATAAAAGACAAAGAAAGCGTGACAACTAACTAATTTCATTCTTATGATCACCCATATTACCTTCAAATGTTGATAAAAAGATCAAGCATGCATGCTCCAAAGGATTTGAAAAGTGTAACTTTATGTACTCATCGACAGGGTCATGAAACTGAAGGTAACACATGATTAACTTATGAAACACTACCTTCACTATTTCAAAGTTGTTGACAACTGGCTTGATGTCCTCTATAGGCACACTTGATTGAATGACAGCCACATGCATCTGTGGGTCAAAAAGTTGTTTGTTGTGAACTGTAGGTACAAGTGGAAGAAGGCTGGACATAGGAGGCTGTTGATCCACTGATGACTACTGATTTACTTCTAGCTGTGTATAAACGATCTCTTCACGTGACTCAACTAAGGGCTTCTCTTGGTCAAACTCTCGGGTTGTGTCTTCTGTGACAAGGCCAACTTCTGCATCATCCTTACTGTCTTCATAGTGATCAAATATAATATAAGCCCGTTGCTCATCATCACTAGAATATACATAAAAAATGGGTTGCCTTTCATGTCTATGATCAACCTTTAAAACAATAATTTCATCAAGAATATAACTATTAAAAATATCCATTTCAGGAACAGTTGTAACTGCTGCTTCTAGCTGTTCATACACATGATTTTCATCAAGACAAGGTTACTCATGGATACCTGCATCGAAGAAAAAATTATCCACGGTCTTTTTTTCATAGGGACAACAGGTAAAAACTGCCTTACATTCAGAGTTGAGATGATACTGACTTTGAATCCTGCCACAAGCTCAGAGGTTCTCCTCTACTTCCTCAACATCCATGAATAAATGTGATAAAGATGTAGATTTCCTTTATCTCAGGAGAAGGACAAGCTCTGAATGCTGAGCCATGACATAGTACACCATGGAAACAGTCTCTGTGGGTCTAATATCTACATGCATACTATGATAAACACTGTAAAACCTCATGTTGAAGACAACCAAGGCTTCCTCTTCCCCTCTCCTCAAGGCATTAAAATCATCCCAGTACTGATCAAGGGATTTGTTCTCACCCAAACACTTTAAAAATGCATGGCATAGCTCAGTCCAAGAGCCAATAGAACTGACTTCCATACATCTAAACCACACAACAACATCTCTAGATAGGGATTGTGAGAACAGAATCATGGCAGCATCATCATGAACAATCTCAAACTGATCGATAAAGCTCTCAGAGGCCTCCAAATGCCTCTCAGCTATAATATGATCCTCTCCAGAAAACCGAGGAAGATACTCAAAGGAATAACAAGAATAAGGATGAAGTTCATGAGGCATCCTTAAAGGTTTAAACAACTTATTTATGATTTTAATTTGAAAAGCAATGGGCTGAATATGAGGCTTAACACACTGATGGCAAGTCTGAACAAGATGTGATGAGATTTGAGGAGGTTGTGGATCAGTTTCAACCTCCCCAGGGCTGCAAGGGTGATTGAGTTTAGAAGGGGTTTCAATATGAAGCTCATCCTTATGAGTAGGTTGAGTTGAGGATATAATATCAACATCTACAACACAAGCAGAAAGCAGGTCCGCTTCTTCCAAGGATGGATATATAAAGGAAGGCTGGTGATCAACCGAATAAACAATGCAAAATATGATCCTCTTTATATGTGAAGGGAAAAACAAAAATGAGTTGATAAAGAACAACACAAGTTCATGAAGAAATATCATAAGATGATACCTAGTCATTCCCTTCATCTTTTTTTCAATAGGATCCTCCCCAATGGAGTCTCTAATGTGGAGTCACCAGGTAGATGATTACATTCAATTTTTGTATCCCTCTGTTGTCTATCATCAAGAGTTGGATCTATGCCGTTCTTCCCAGGGAGCTCTTCAATCTGCTCAAATCCGTCCCTGACAACGACACCATTTATGTTAGCACTAGGAATCACCCTCAGATTGTAATGAGGATAATCCCAATACCCATCAGTTTATACAGTAAATGTAAAAGAGTTTTAAGGGGGTCAAATGGATAAGACTCGAGATAATAATGTTCCAAATCAAAAAATATGGACTGGCACGCACAAACAGTTGAGGTCTTGTATCAACTTCAGTCAGTAAGTTGGAGTAAAGGTGAATAGGACGAAGTCTTTGGTGAGAAAGTGTAGAGGTCTGTTATGGACATCAGGTCTTCCAACAACCTAAGGAGGAAAAACTTAAACACAAGGTCCTCTTGGATTCAAATTTCAAGGAAGATGAAAGAAATCATAACAGTACTATAATCAAACATTTATCATAATACAGTTACACCAATCCATGTGAATCAATCAAACATGAACTCTCTCAGTATCAAAGGAAAATAAGATGGAGTAAGAAAGCTGGCTTAGATTAACCAAGATGTCTCAAAAGCAAATACATAACCATAGAACCAATTGTTCTCAATCAAAATATTACAATAGCACGGAGCCTAGCTCAACCATTCGACCTTAACAAAATATCAAAGCTGCCTATAGATACTAAAATGATGCAACCACTAGGAATGTGATAAGATCACTGCCTTCAAATCCTTCAGTCGGCGCCTGCTCTGTCAGGTTGTGCAAACCTCATTATGTCAGATGTGAGCCAGGCATAGTTATGTGCTTTACAGAAAAAATTGCCCATAAGGAAGCTTCAGATCATAAGTGTGACTTCGTGGCTACTCTCTGCAAAGTTTTCCATTTATGGGATGAGGTGAGGTCTCAACTGTTGCTCATAATCTTCAATAACTGTCTTCATTGGGATTAGGACTGGGCCC